>JAJLSV010000040.1:554905-677037 GCA_030567775.1 Ogataea nemodendra
GATTTCCTGCTTATGTAACAGCTGAGTAATCATGGTATTGTTACATAGGCATATAATTATCAGGTATTAGATATATAATGTATTATGCTTCATTATCCAATGCATTCTTGATTACACCAATTACGGCGGTGCTTTGGATCTTATCGCTTCCCCCCTTAGAAATTCCGTATTCGATATCTCCTAGTCCCTCGAGAATCTCCATTCGGGTGCTTGGCCTCAACTCGTACATATCAAGGATGTTCACAAAGCCACTCATTAGGTCCACCAAAGCTAGTCCCTCAGTCTTTCTTATCTTTGTCATCGTGGAGTAGGCATCTGTCCAATCATTTTTCAGGATCGAGTCCAAAACAAGCTCCACAGATCTCGGTCTTGGAGCACCCACGCACTCATACACCATATCCATTGATATCTCCTCTCTCGGATCCACCGCTGTAGCGCATGCCTGTAAGACATTCAATGCTCTTCTCATATCGCCCTCACTTAGATTCAGAAGACTGCGTTTGGCCTCATCATTTATAATGATGTTTTCTTGCTTGATGACAGAATTGACTCTCTCTTCCAATGCTGAATCTTCCAAAGGTGAGAATCGGAACCTTGTACATCTGGATAAAAGAGCAGGGTTCAGTTTGTGTGAGTAGTTGGCCAGAATACAAAATCGGGTATTTTTGGTGTATTTTTCGATGACTCTTCTGAGGGCATTCTGGGCTGCATTTGACATCGCATCAGCCTCATCTAGTATAATCAACTTAAACCCACTATTGAATATCTGTCTTGTGCTGGCAAAATTCTTTATCTGGTCCCTGACGACATCGATTCCTCGATCGTCTGATGCATTCAACTCCAGAACCATGTTTTTGTAGTTCTTACCATATAACTCTCTAGCTAGAGCAATAATGGTGGAAGTTTTACCTGTTCCCGGAGGCCCGTAAAACAAAAGATGCGGTATACGTCCATCTTTGGCGAATCTTCTTACCGTCTGAACCACTTCTCGTTGACCATACACATCGTCAAGCGATGACGGTCTATACTTCTCGACCCATGGTAAGCTTTCCGTCTTTTGAACCGACATTCTTGACAGTTTTTTAACTTATTTGCATATATCGAGTGTTCTGTCGAAGTTTTGTAGTCTTTGTATGTATTGTTGCGGCACTAATAAGCAGAAAACATCTCACCTTAGCTCTCATCCTAAGTGATCTATCTGCTTCCGTCAAGCACGACGCGTTCCTGCCATCGTCAAATTAGCGGTGCACGGATGTTCCCGATATCTCGGGGTGCTTCATTTAATGGTAGCAGAACACTGTATTTGAAGACGTAACGAGCTTTACAAGAGCATGATGACAATGGACAAGCAATAGCAGATACACAGCAGAATTCAAATTTCAGAGAACAAGCCCGTGTAGATATTGTTTGGAAATTATCTGGGTATTCAGTAAATGGGGACAAACAGTACATAAAATATGGATATATAATTTGGTAGCAAGAAGCAGAAGGTGTTCGGTATTCTGGGATACAGGGCTCTGGTATAGATGTGGAGGTGGAAAAAGCAGAATGAAGGCAAAAGAATCTCTTATGGAGCAAATTGTTGACGAATTCAACTTTGAGGAAACTTCATTGTACCCCACTCCCCCATTAGACGCCCATCTAAGCACATTATTCAACTCAGTGAGCAGTAGTGTGGAGCCTAGACTGTCGTGTCGCTCGGCAACTGGCGTTAGCAAACTGTGCCAGGGAGTTCTGGCGCATATGAGTTCCCAGTTGGACCTCACGACCCTGGATGACTCTGGGAAGCACGGAATGTCTCATTACTATCTGGAGGGAACCAGTAGCAGCGGGCGTTCCCTGGATATCGACACTCTGGAAACCAACATTGGGTCCCAATTAGATTCTGATTTACACTCCAGCATGGAGTCTTGTCTGGATTGCAATCTGGAGCGAATCAATAATGAGATACCGCTGGATAATTTCCCTAACCAAAGTCCTGCAGCTTTACCGCTGCTACGTGAGACGGAGCAACAGGAGTCAGAAACATCTCAAAACAACGTCTCGCACGATCTGTATTTGATGTCCAACGAGTTTGACATTGTTGAACAAGAGCAGGGTCGAAACAACGAAAACCAGAGGAGCAGAACAATGAACCAAATCCACGAGCGTCCAGCACTTCTCTCTAGCCCCGTGGAATCCAACTACGATTGGAGGGAAGGTATAAGATTTCCTTTAAAGGAACACACTGGTTCTGCGTCTATAATGACCTCGTCGCAGCATCCCCATCACATTCCAAAACAAGAACAAGCCCAAGATACCACCAACACAGTTCTTTCATCACAGCTAGAGACCAGCGGATACCATTTTTTTATTGAGTCTTTTGGCGGCCAAAAGCCAACACCATGTCAGAATCTGGACTATTATCGAGTCTCCAACAACATCACGATCCAGACTTTCCAGAATCTTGAACAGTCCCAAACAAAATACAAATACCAGGAAAACAAGAAGTTCGGAACTAATATGTATGAACCGGCTGTTAATCGGAAGTTGGAGATCGAATGTGGCAATGATCGACAGCATAAGGGAGACTCTGGATCCTGTCCGGATTCTGGAGGTCACAAATGCTCCAGCTGTCGCAAGAAGGGGGCTAACACAGGCAATTTTGCACTGTGTCCGTTTTGTCCATTGACTACGGAAAATTGTAAGAACGACTTTCAGAAGCTCTTCTTCAAACGAAACGATTCCAACTATCTACATCACATGATCCAATTTCATGGCATTTTTTCCAACGGCGAGCTTGTAAAGGACCCCAAACGAAGGGGCTGGCTTGCTCCACCCAATAGCGGTACAAACCAGCCCGTGGAAGTCGTACAATGTCCCTATTGTGACGAATGCGTAAGTCTCAAGAAGTTCAAGGCTAACGACCCCAACGAGCATAGACTTCTGAAATATCTACGTCATGTCAAGGAGTATCACAAAACGGGAAAGAATCTCCAGCAATCCATCCATTATTAGGGTTTAGGTCATGGTTCAAGCCACATTGGACATGAGAATTGCGCTTGCATTGCGTACTGCCCAGGTGTTTTAAGCATCATGTCTTGACATGTCTTTTTTTGTACCAAGCACTATTAATTTTAGGTATTTTAATAATCCAGCAATGCTGCAATAGGAAGTAGCCTTACCTAAAAGGAAAAAGAATGCCTAACAGGGTCTTTCTCAACACCATTAGGGTTTGCATAAAGCACCTAGTCGTTTGTACCTCACATATTTAGTGTTGCACGAACAGAACATGCATGCTGAATCCGTAGATCAGCCTATTGTATATATCCGCTTGCTGGAAAGTAAACATCTCGATAGGTGATTAACTCTTTCCGAACAATGTTGATACGACAATAGTGCACCAGAGAAAAATAACACTCGTGTTTATTATTCCAACCTGCTCTAAATTTTTGTATTTCATCTGAGAATTGTTCGATCAACAGTCAAGCCCTCCTGACAGCACGTTCTCTTGCTGATTTCTGAAGGTTGCTCTGCTCAACTTTGCCTGTACATTTACGAGGAACTTAGAAACCAGAACGGATCTGGACCAGCCATGTCGAACATGCGGTGGAAAGGTGTCTGGAAGTATTTTTTCTTCTTCCATAACCTGTTATGTCTCTTGATCTATTTCACCTGGTGTATCGCCACTGTATAAGCATCCTTCAGAATGTTCGTTCTACTTCATATTGCACAATTAGGATTTCCCCATTCTTGGTCATGCGTTTGATTTCTCCGACAACCGCGTGATGATCGTGCTTTTACACATCATTTCAGCGGTTCTCAAAATCTAATCAGCTTTGCAAACCTGCATAATGTTGCTAAAAATAGAACAATAAAGGATCATGTCTGGAATAATGTAAATACACCAAATGAAATCAAAACAAATTTTAGTGACTGGAATCCTTAATTTAGACACATGGAATGACGAAGAATTAATATAAATAGCAGGGTTCATTCCTATCTTTCGAGACTTGCAAACCAATTGACATATATATTATCATCTTGATAATTATTCACTCGCTCTAATATTAAATTCAAACATCAAAAAATGAAATTCTCAACCGCTGCTACCATCGTTTCTGTCTTGGCTTCCAAGACCTTGGCTGACACTGTCCAACTTTATGTCAAGTCCAGCTCGAACGAAATTAACGGAAATGGTCTCACTTCCTTACACGAGGGTGCTGGTATAAACTATGTTTTCTTGGGTTCAGGTTCTTCTGTCTCTCTAGATTACGATGGAACTCATTTGTCTCAAAGCTTGAACACTGGTGATGCTACTTATCCTCAAGGTTTCTCTGTTGCCGACAACTACGTTGCTTTGACTGTTGCTGACGATGCTGCTGATGTCAGCTTCTCTGATGATGGCGAATTGTTGGTTGACAATTCTGCATCTGGTTTCTACGCTTGTAAGAACACCAACGACTCGTACCAACGTTCTACCGGAACTTGGGAATTGATGTACTACACCAGCGGTGCCCCATCTGATTGTCTTGAATTGACCCTTGTTAAGTCTGGTTCTGGCTCCTCAGGTGTTAGTTCTGCTCCAGTCTCAAGCTCCGGCGTGACTTCTGCTCCAGTCTCAAGCTCTACCCAAGCTCCATACTCCAACACCACTGTTGTTTCTAACACATCTACATACCAGAGCACTGTCACCGACACCGTATGTACTCATGCCACCTGCCAAGGTAGCACCTCCCAGTCTATCACTACTTTCGAGAATGCTGGTCTCTCAGGTGTTGCTCCAGCCGGTGTTGCAATTGCTCTTGGATTGGGTGCTATGCTCATTTAGGTTTCTTTGCATTCCAGAAGTTTTATCATAAAAGATATTAATAGTTTTCCTGTTTCAGCGATTTCACTGCACTGATGTATAGTTTATTTTCTCTTCAAATGAAGTATATTTTTGATTATTTTAGTGATTGTATTATAGTTACATTTAATCAGGAATTCTGTAAGACATCGACCTAATCATTAATCATATGGTCATTCTGCATGCATGATTTAAACATACAATGTTGCTGACTTACCCCCGGTTAAGTTCTTTCAAAGCACATGTAGGGGTAAACAACCGGGCCAAGTACAAGTAAATTTCATAGAAATTTCTAAGCATCAACCGCATTATGCAGGATAAGCATTTTAAAGCTTTGTCAAGCGAAAACGATTATGTTCAGCGGCACCTAACACACTGAATGACAAAGAGAACAGGTTGGGCTGTAAATTGCTTAGTCTGATTAGCTGAGATCAATTTGGGGATTAACGTTTCTTGCCCTGGGAGAGGTTTAACAGTGGCCGAAGAGATATTTTGAATATTGTTTTTTTTCTACAATTTTATTTAGCTTAAACTCTATAGTTTTTGTGAATGATGTTTCCATCGGCATCTGAGATCCAAACAGCCATCGATTATCTAGCTTGTGATCCTTTTAAAAAACAAAAATCAATATATACAGGTAGATCTTGTTTTTAATATTCTGCACCCCCTGATTATATATCAACCAACATGGGATTTGAAATTTCAAAATAACCAAATGAGTTGAATTACAATAGAAACAGGAACTTCATAGTTGATATACTTGATAGATCCGATGTTCAGCTTTTGAGTTTGTCTAGAAATTATTTTGAGGTTGCTACCGAAAATTCATAACACACGACAAACATTTTGTTGTATATAGCAAACATATATGACAAATGTGTCTGGTTGACTGACTACGACCTACAATCTGGAATTAAAATAGCAGAATCTAGAATACAAATATGCTACAACTATGAAAATAACCTGAAACTGCTGCATTTTTGGGTATATATGGAGATCTGTCGTCAAAAGCGCATCCGAGGACACAGAACACAGAACTGTTTGACAGAGTATCAAATCAGACATTCCAAATTTTGAAATTTAAGATAAAAAGACATAAGGAATCCGTAAGTAACGTTAGAAGTAGAATGGATAAGACCGAGATAAATATTTAGAACTTTCATATGAGTTAATCCAGCCTGGAGTGACGAACAACCTTCTTCAAGGAACCGCACCAACTAGAACCGGAATGATTCATCATGAAGTCCAAGATTTTAGTTTCGATGTCCTTCAAATCTTTGTTTTCGGAGCGATCAGTGAGAACCTCGTTAAGGAAAAGCAAGTTTTCCTTGTGCTCAAGGATCTCGGGTCTGGAGAGCTTGGCTTTGTGGTAATGGAATTCTCTCTCAGAGAGATCTGTGTCAGAATCGAGCAACGAGATCATGGCCGACTCTACCTGTTCCTGAGAAACCAGATCATCTTTGGGATCCGACGAATCAGAACACGAGGTGGAGCAGGAGACCATGGAGATGATGCTTTGACACTCGCTGCTTCTTCTTCTCATGGAGTCCATACTGTCAACAGACTGGGAGTGAATGTGTCTGGAAGACACTCTTCTTTTTGTTCTATATGTTGGACGAAACAGAGGACAGTCGTTCCATCCAGGGACCGAAGGTGGTGCGTTCTGATACGATGTCATTAACGAGAGAAACAGGGAGGGTTTTTGAGTCGCGTGTGTATGTGTTCAATCTTCTTGAAAAACGAATGGTGTTATAAAAGAACCTCTATAAACGTTCTGGAATCGAAATCTCTGTTGTTTTCACCCAAATTGTATCCCTTTCGTAGCATTTTTGCTCAACATCAGGCTTTTCACTATTTATAAGGTGCGTTTTTTCGAGGCGGCCCCTGTTTTGCCGCGCCTGGAAAAACTGCCCAGATTCCTGTTTCATAGCTCTATGAGGCAACCGGGGCATAATTTCGTCAAATTTAGAAATTTAATGACAAAACATGACAAAACAGGTAAAAATCTAATAGAGTACATCAATCCCAACAACAAAAAGCTGGTCGTAGGGACTTTTGGAATAAAAGTATCATCATAGAATATTTAAAGTATACAACGTTGGACCTGCAATGCTCGCGACAATACAGTCTCTATAGATGGTCGTTCAGATGGATCAACCACTAGACAATATTTAACAAGATCCTTCAGATCGTCGGAATATTCAGGAACAGACGGAAAACTGTAGGTCCCAGAACTAATCGCCAGTGTAACATTGGCTCCGTTAACAAGTTCCTCTCGCTCGAACGGAGAATAGCCGTACAACAACGCATACAATGTACAGCCCAGAGACCACACGTCGATTTTTTCATCGAGATCATCGCCAATCTTGATGTCCAGCAACTCAGGAGCACGGTAAGGAAGAGTGCAATGCTCGTTGCTCAGCTCCTGAACAGTAATGGCCTGTGCTCGCGTCTGGATAGAGACCCGGGCCTTTTCGCACGACCCCAGATCACACAAAACAGGGGTTCCGTCTTTAGAAACCATAATATTAGCAGGCTTGATGTCTCGGTGAGCAAAACTTATCGTCTCTTGTAGCTCGGTATCGTCCGGACGAGTATGTGCACCGTTTACATCGCCGTTCGCATCTCCAGACTCCTCCGTAGCCAGAAACGGATTGCTTTCTGTCGCCTCCTCGTTCTCATTTGGCTCCATATCCAAAAATATGCTGTAATTTTTGCTCAATTGGTGTCTATGCATCGATTTCAGGCCTCGACAAACACCAATAAATAGTCTAATGGCTTCTGCTTCGTTCATCTTGGCGTTGTTAACCGCATTATTGTTGATAATGTCTTGCAACGACCCTCCATCAAAGTACGGAAGCAATATATATATCGTTTTAGACCCGTCTTGCTCCTGAACAACTGAAGAATCAATAGATTTGATGATGAAGGGAGACTTGAATTCCCGGTAATTGTCCACTTCCTTCATCGCAACCTTAAAATTAGAGTTGCCAAATGGACACCGTATCTTTTTCAATGCATACAATTCATTGTTGTTCGTCGATTGAACCAAATAAACATACGAGAATCCACCTTCTCCCAACAGATCCAGGATCTTGAAACTGGACTGGTTGATCCGCAACACAGGAGTCTTGTTCAAGACACACGGCAGACAACTCCCAATCAATCCAAAACACGAATTCATATTTCTATTATCACCACGTTTTCACTTATCAATTTCCCGTTTCTTCTTGTATCTAAGCTGCCAATAGCTATGCCTCTCTTGATGCTTCCTTCACCTTTCTAAATTTGCATCTACACCAATAAACAACCGCTGAAACTGCTGTTTTCCACTTAAATATACGGATAGTACCTAAACCGTCTGTTATGTATCTTGCTGATCCTCTAGTAGTACTGTTATCCCTTCCACGCTCCAATATCCTATAATACACTCACATCACCTTTCCAGATTACCTGTGCTTTCTGAATCCAGACTAATGGATGCTGATGGTGTACAGATGTAAAAAGGTGTAGCGCACGACAAAATGATTTTCAGCATTTTTGGTGAATTTTAGGATAATTGTGGTGTTTTGAATAAGGACAAGATAGTGATGGGAAAAGGCCTTTTGAGGTGTATAAAGCAGAAGTTGGAAGAATTATTATACTTATACTAGATAGAATAATAAGAATATGTCTATTTCAACGAAAAACGAAGGCGATTCGCTCAAAAACCTGTCGTTAATCGCAGCCCATTCACACATCAGTGGATTGGGTCTGGATGACTATCTACAACCTAGAGAGAACAGCCAGGGAATGGTCGGTCAGTTAAAGGCCAGAAAGGCAACAGGAGTGATATTGAAGATGATTCAACATGGAAAGATTGCCGGACGTGCAATTTTATTTGCAGGGCCTCCATCCACAGGAAAGACTGCAATTGCTATGGGGTTGTCACAGAGTCTGGGAAATGATGTTCCCTTCACTGCTATAACTGGATCGGAGATCTTTTCAAAGGATATTAGCAAGACTGAAGCCTTGAATCAGGCATTCAGACAGAGTATAGGTATTCAGATAAAGGAAGAGACAGAACTGATTGAGGGTGAAGTTGTGGAGATCCAGATTGACAGATCTCTCACAGGAGGCCACAAACAAGGTAAGCTCACGATCAGAACCACCGATATGGAGACCATTTATGAGCTGGGAAATAAGATGATTGATGAGCTCACTAAGGAGAAGGTCATTGCTGGAGATGTGATTTCGATTGATAAATCCAACGGAAAGATCACCAAGTTGGGAAGATCCTATACTAGAGCCCGTGACTACGATGCCATGGGTCCAGATACCAAATTTGTATCATGCCCTGAAGGAGAATTGCAGACCAGAAAGGAGGTTGTTCATACTGTGTCATTGCACGAGATTGATGTCATAAATTCTAGACAACAGGGATTCTTGGCTTTGTTCAGTGGAGACACAGGAGAAATCAGATCTGAAGTGAGGGACCAAATTAACTTGAAGGTAGCTGAATGGAAAGAAGAAGGAAAGGCCGATATAATCCCAGGTGTCTTGTTTATTGATGAGGTCCACATGCTCGACATTGAATGTTTCTCATACATCAACAGAGCGTTGGAGGATGAGTTTTCTCCAATTGTGATAATGGCTACAAATAGAGGAATCTCCAAGACAAGAGGAACAAACTACAAGTCTCCACATGGACTACCATTAGATTTATTAGACAGATCAATTATCATCAAAACTGAACCATACAAGGAGGAAGAGATCAAAAGTATTCTCTCCATCAGATCACAAGAAGAAGAGATCGAGTTGAGCGGTGATGCATTAAGTTTATTGACAAGAATTGGTCTAGAGACATCACTAAGATATGCTGCCAATTTGATTGCTGTCAGTTATCAGGTTGCCAAGAAGAGAAGATCTGAAACCGTTGAGATTGACGATGTCAAAAGAAGCTACACCCTATTCTTGGATAGCGCCCGGTCTGTCCAGTTTTTAGAAGAAAATAGTAATCAATATATTGACGATGAAGGAAACGTTGACCTATCTAAGGGGGGAGATGTCATGGATGTTTCTGCTTGAAAGCATTAAAACAGAAATGGAACTTTTCGTCGTCGGCTTTTGTATTTTTGTTCTGCTACCTATATAATAGTTTTAGCTGAAATATTTTCATATGTAGTAATGTAAGCTGCCCTCTATTGGTCTATGATAAGAAAGTGATAACACTAAACTGAGTAATCTGTATAACATTGTCTAACCACTTCCCTTTGTGTTCAAAATCAAACCGATAATCATTCCGTACAATCCTAACACTTCTGCAAAAATGAGAATCAAGACAATACCGACGAAAAGTTTGGGCTGATGCATGAACTGTCTGACACCTTCGTCACCCACAATTCCAATTGCGTATCCCGAAGCAAGACAGGCGAAGCCTACAGACAATCCACAACTTAAGTGCATGAATCCATTAAAAAGGGTATAGTCGGAAGAAGGACTGAGACCTCCTGCAATAAGAACAGCCACAACCAAACCGTACACAGAAAGAATACCCGACATGACCACAGGA
The DNA here is from genome assembly GCA_030567775.1 of Ogataea nemodendra. Classification (NCBI taxonomy): domain Eukaryota; kingdom Fungi; phylum Ascomycota; class Pichiomycetes; order Pichiales; family Pichiaceae; genus Ogataea; species Ogataea nemodendra. The sequence continues at coordinate 565,285 of JAJLSV010000040.1, forward strand.
ATAAGAGATCTCATGATTAATTCAGGTTTGAAGGTACCGATACCAGAGATACCGATACCAGACTTGGCAGTTCCGATAGCTGCGCCAGCACAGCTCAGCACCATGGCTGCACAACATCCTGCAAAACCAAAAAATGGTGCGAATGCTGGCGAATACTCGTTTTCAGATATCGAAGACCTTATTTTCATGTTAGCACTTGTTTCACAAAACCCATCCAATTCGTTCATAAATATATTCTTCTCACAACTTACATTCTGACTTGGTTAATCCCCGTCTGTATATATCTTCTTTCTTCAATTTACAGCTTGCAATCCCACCGTATCACTCTTATTTTGGTCATCTGTTAATCAACCACCTTTCATCTAAGATGCTGCAACACTCTTTTTCCTGTGAATCTTAAAATAAAGTTACCCGGATAACAAGCCTTAACGCACCGCCACACACATGGCGGTGCATTTTTTGTGTTTATTTGTTTTACAATCCTCTAAACATCCTGTTACGATTGTGAAGGGTCTTAACGAACCATTGGACTCATCAAATATACATAAGAACCGTGAAAACAGAAAGAAGTATCTCTGAAAGTGGTTGATAATAGTACGTCTTGAAAACCGGATCTTCAGGGTGAAAATGTCGGACAGATTACATGATAAACTACATCTTCAGTTGAAGGAGGTGCGATATCTACATCAAACATTGACCGAGTCGATAGAACACAAGGTTGATCTATATTTGAAGCAAACAGGTGTTGGAGATAAGACTCTGTCAGAAAAGGTTAAGACGAATCTGAGACAGTTTGTGGATGAATTGTTTGGAATGATGCATCACTCCATAGAAATCGATGGTGCCTCTAAAGACGAGAGCGATTATAGTCTGGTAGAGTTATTGAGGGATCCTGAGAAGGCAAACGAGAAAGTGGAACCGTACGATTTTGCGCTAAATGATCGTCTTAGAGACATGTATCAGAAGGTGGAGGATAAAATTGAGGTGATCAGTCAGTTACGCAAGTCGCAACCAGACCAGGTATATCGTGCTTATGAGAAATTAGTTCAGGAGAATGAGAGTCAGATTGACGACTTGATTGCAATGTCGGTTCAAAATCGAAAACAGATCGAAATAAATGATCCCCCTGAGTTGTCAAATATTGACATTACCCCTCAGGAGATGGACGACATCAAGCAAGATTTCGACGCTATTCTCAATGATCTCGTTCATCTCAAGAAGGAGATCCCCGAAATGAGACAAGATTTCGACAATTTGTCCAATGTTATTCGATTTGTCAAGCATTAGCTGTGCTATTCAGATACGAGATCAAATAAACGATTTTCCAGTGTGCGTCCATTACTTCTCTGCCCTACGCCCTATTTAATACAAATTATATACCGATTTGTCAACTTCCATATATATGTACGATTATATCACGTTACGCTTGTCACTTTCAACCATTTACACGCTATTTTGACCCTGTTTGGCGATCTTCCGCTTTTTTTGAATTTAGGTGGTCGGAGTGCACGATTACATAATCATAATGCTGTAGTTCCTGAGAAATAGATAATCAAACGTGAACAATCATTATATGGTCACAAGACTTTGATAGAGGGTATATAGGGTAGTGATACTACAGAAAAGCGAAGATGATATCTAAATTTAAGAGCAATGTTGTTGTGAGTCAACTACAGGGTTTTTCTAAAGATTATATTCTTCAATCCTCGGATAGACCACCTGCCTTGACTTTTGGATTATGTTTGTTTTTGATACTTGTTTACTTATATTCAGTATACGATCCTGAGTTGCTAGAATTGTGGTCTTTGGACCCAATGGCTATTTATGAGCTGCGATTGGGCAAACTGTCAACATTTCCCTTGGTTCACGAAAATTTGTTACATTTGGTATTCAATTTGGTGTCATTATACGGTCCTCTTTCCCAGTTTGAGAGAGCCAATGGAACCGTGCACACTGCTCTAGTTTTGAACTTCCTGTCTACTCTTATCTCCGTTCCTTATTGTCTACTAGGAATGGTTTTTTATCCAGATGTATCTATTCTGGGTTCTTCTGGATGGTGTTTTGCTCTGTTGAGCTACTTCACATTCCTCAGATCTCTCAAGCAAGAATTTACCAAAGTAGGTTCCTTTGAAGTTCCCACCAATTTAACTCCATTTATGGTTCTTATTGTCATTGGAATTCTTGTTCCAAGTTCCAGTTTCATCGGTCATCTGTTTGGTCTTTTGAGTGGATTGGCTTTGGGTTACGGCTATCTCAAGAATCTCATAAATCCACCATTCGAGATAGTCGAGAGAGCCGAAGGTTATTTAAACCGCATCATTGAGCTTATACCTCCTCAGCTTCACTACATTAGAGAAGCTGAGGTGAAGGACAATAGATATCAAACTACAGATGCCACTACGTCGTTGCCATTGCACCAAATGGACACTACTTTCAAGGGTACAGGCCAGGTCCTCGGGGCTAATGCTTGAACTTCAAACATGAAGTATTAATAGACTTGTGTTGTTCATAGTTTTGTATGTGCATATACCCTATTTATATAGCATTGAGAAGATCATGAATTGCTATATTGCATGTATATGAGACATTAAATATTCATCAAAAGTGTGAAGCACTCCATGGGGAAGCTCAGACAAGAAATAATGAGAAGGGAATAAAAAGGGAAACTGATAGCACTACAGATCTCATAAACAAAAACAAAAGAAAGCTTTACCTGCTCATTTACCACGAAGAATCTTGGCAAACTCTTCAATGTCAATCTGTCCGTCAGAATCCGTATCGGCCGCCTGTAACATTTGCTGAGCCTCTTCTTCAGTCAATCTTTCACCAATAGTGGTTAATACACGGATCAATTCCGTCTGCGAGATTTTTCCATCTCCATCACTGTCGAAGACCTTAAATGCTTCTAAAATCTCAGCTTCAACATCTTGTTCCTTGATTTGTCTGGCCATCATTGTCAAAAACTCGGAAAACTCAATCAGCGAGTTACCGTTGGTATCAATTTCATTAACTAGGTCATTTAACTCCTGCTGTGTTGGGTTCTGACCTAGCGCTCTCATTACAGTTCCCAGTTCAGAGGCTGAGATTTTTCCATCGCCATCCTTGTCGAAAATGCTAAAAGCCTCTTTGAATTCCTCAATCTGTTCTGAAGTCAGTTTGTCGGACTAAATATCTTATGTCAGTATTGTTATTCTCTTAGATACAAACAGCAAAAATCTCATTACGAAACATCAAAAATCGCAGGGCAGTCCGATCCTGAATCTCGGTGAAGGAGTCATGCTTCGCCCAGTTTTATCTGATATCCTTGATCTTCATTTTGTGGACAACAGAGTATCCAAAATTATCCCAAACAACATCAATGACACACAGAAACATATCACCAGTTTCAGTCAACACACTTGGATCCCCAACTGTGTCCAGAGACGTACTCATTGGCCACTAAATAAAAACAACACTCCCCATGACTACTTCTCTTCACTCCGATCGTCTTGTCTGCCCCAATTTTCCTTGAGATCCTGATATATACTCACCATATTGCTATTTGATCTTAGGTTATATTCTGTACCGGCTGGTATCCCACTAGCTGTGTATATTTATTCTGAGATTCTTTCTGGACAAAAGAACAGATGCTCACTACGATTTAAAATATACACAACTTTTTGGGAAAGGTTGCTCACATTCCAACCGTGTTAAAAATAACACCATCACGTGATACAAAACACGATACAAAAATCACGTGAAATTGATAGAACTTTAGGCAAAGCAAACAGAAAGCAATATTTACATGAGATTCATCAGCAATTCAAACACGTACGTAGATAGATATATTACCGAATAACCAAAATGGTATATATAGAGGGGCAAAATAGTAAAGATTAAAAAAAAAATCAAGACGGTATATCCGATGTGATGCCATACGAAACATCTCCATATCAAGATGGAAAGAGGACCATTCCTAGGTCGAAAGCAGTTAAGGTCAAACCCAAAGATTAGAAATTAAGAAACAAAAAAGGGTATTTAAAAAAGCCGTAAACGGTTCAACCTGAGCACATTTCACAGGCCTCCGGATTGTTGATAGCACATGCAATCACCTTGGAGTTGTAGATATCAACCTCTCCATCATCTCCAGTAAACACCTCGACTGTTTTCTTGGCATCGGCAGGAGTATCGGTAGTCTGGAGAGACTCCTGTTGAGACTCCTGTTGAGGCTTGATACTGAGCGAGGTCATAGAGCTCTCTAGGGAGGTAGGAGCACTCACTGGCGATGGAGTGGAATGGGCAGATTCAGTAGACGAGAAAGAGATATCTTCAACAGTAGATACTTTTCTTGGGACGTATTTCTTGATTTTGAGTGCATCCAGTGAGGCAACAGTCGACGAGGCACTCGAAGCTGAGTTGTGGTCGACAGTGAATTGAATGGCAGCTGCTGCAGCCTGGGTTCTCAAGTAATACATACCGGTCTTCAAACCCTTCTTCCATCCATAAAAGTGCATTGAGGTCAACTTACCCATTGTTGGGCTCTTGAGATGAATGTTCATCGATTGGGATTGGTCGATGTAGGCACCTCTGTCGGCAGACATATCAATGATACTCTTTTGAGGAATTTCCCAAACAGTTCTGTAGATCTTCTTCAATTCATCTGGAACATTAGGCAAGTTTTGGATAGATCCATTGTCCTTGATTATGAAGTTCTTCATGGAATCGTTCCATAGACCTAGATCAACTAGATCTCTCAACAAGTATGGGTTCACAATTTGGAACTCACCAGCGAGCACTCTTCTAGAGTAAATGTTGGAGGTATATGGTTCGAAACACTCATTATTACCCAATATCTGGGATGTGGAAGCAGTTGGCATTGGAGCAACTAATAACGAGTTTCTTAAACCATCCTTTTGGATTTTAGCCTTCAATTCGTCCCAGTCCCATAGATCTGTTGGCTTCTTACCCCAGAGATCAAACTGTAGTAATCCCTGCTGAGCTGGAGAACCTTCAAATCTTTCATAAGGACCATTCTTTATAGATAGCTCAACAGAAGCTTCCAGAGCACCGTGGTATATTGTCTCAAAGATCTGAATATTCAACTCTCTGGCTTCTGGCGAGTCGAACGGCAATCTCAATTGCATAAAAGTGTCCGCGAGACCTTGGACACCAACAGCAATAGGTCTATTTCTCATGTTGGAGTTTCTAGCTTCCTTGACTGGATAGTAATTTCTGTCAATGATTTTGTTCAAATTCTTAGTAACAACCTTGGTAATTTCGTGCAATTTCTCAAAGTTATACCAACAATTGGTCTCATCAGACTCAACAAAAGCTGGAAGAGCAATTGAAGCCAAGTTACAAACAGCGACTTCATCTGGAGAAGAGTACTCAACAATCTCACAGCACAAGTTAGAGGATTTGATTATACCCAAGTTCTTCTGGTTAGTCTTGTTGTTACAGGAATCCTTGTATAACATGAATGGAGTACCAGTTTCAGTTTGGGCTTCTAGAATAGCATACCATAGTTTCTGAGCCTTGACAGTCTGTTTACCTCTACCTTCGTTCTCATATTTGGTATATAAAGCTTCAAATTCATCTCCATAAAGGTCTGACAGACCTGGGGCCTCAGAAGGAGAGAACAAAGTCCATTCTAGATTTTGTTCAACTCTCTTCATGAAGAGATCAGGAATCCATAAGGCTGGGAATAAATCTCTGGCTCTGATTTCTTCCTTACCGTGGTTCTTTCTGATATCTATGAAGTCAAAGATATCAGCATGCCATGGCTCCAAATACAGAGCAAAGGCACCTGGTCTCTTGTTACCACCTTGATCAACATATCTCGCAGTGTTGTTGAAAACTCTGACCATAGGAATAATTCCATTAGAAGTACCGTTAGTACCTGCAATGTAAGAGCCCGTAGATCTAATGTTGTGGATGTGTAAACCGATACCACCGGCAGTCTTGGAGATCAAAGCACATTGTTTTAATGTGTCATAGATACCTTCAATGGAGTCATCCTGCATAGCAACTAAGAAACATGAGGACATCTGAGGGTGAGGAGTACCTGCATTGAAAAGAGTTGGAGAAGCGTGAGTAAAGTATTTTTCGGACATTAGATTGTAACTTTCAATGACATTTGGGATGTCGTCACCGTGAATACCGATAGCAACTCTCATGATAAGGTGCTGAGGTCTCTCAGCAACCTTACCATCGATTCTCAAAAGATACGATCTTTCTAAAGTTTTGAAACCAAAGTAGTTGTATGAGAAATCACGGTCGTAAACAATAGCAGAATTCAACTCATCAGCGTGTTTTTTGACAATGTTGTAAGTGTCTTCAGAAACCATAGGCGAGAGCTTACCATTCTTTGGGTTAACGTAGGTGTAAAGCTGTTCGATCACGTGAGAAAACTGCTTGGTGGTCTGTTTATGGAGGTTGGAGATGGCGATTCTAGCGGCCAAAGTAGCGTAGTCTGGGTGGATGGTGGTCATGTAGGCAGCGGTTTCAGCGGCCAAGTTATCGAGCTCGATGGTGGTTACACCATGATAGACACCTGAGATCACACGCTGTGTAATGGCGACTGGTTCCACATGTTTAGGGTTCAAACCATAACACAAACGGGAAACTCTTGCAGTGATTTTGTCGAAACGAACAGGCTCTTTGCGGCCGTCTCTTTTCAGAACGTACATTATTGTGATTTAGAAGTGTTTGTTCTCTAGTTATCAACTGTAATGCGATAAAAAGTAACAATATCAATTCTGTTAGAAGAACTTTTGCCTTCATTAAAATGATGTTTTCACTCTTATATATACTCTTGTGCTTTTTGTTTACGCGTTTCATTTTTCATTCATCTGGCCAATCAGAGCGCATCTACCACACGCTCTGCCACGAATATTTCGTGTTTCTGTCACGCTTACTACGCGTTGCTATTTACATTTTGCCTGAACTGTTCGAAGACCAGGAGGCCAATGGACAGGAAAACGGGGAAAACGGAGACACTTGGAGGCCGTATAGCTTTCCCACAGGGAATTTGCAATATAGAAACGAGAAAACATACGGAAAGCTGCATGAGAAACATAAAACAGCAACGAAAGCAATTACTATGACCAATAACAAAACTTGTCGTTAGGGGTTATCGGAAAGACCAAGGTCGTTAGTCAGAATTAATGACCAATAATCACATTGAAAGGTTACAAGTCATTTACAGAAAAATGTTGCTTCAACAACACCAAATAAAATTGTATTTGTTCTCCCCAATATGTTTGACTGAAGATTTCTTAACCGAACTTCGGCTCTTTTGAATAGTCAAAACTCAGTAGATTCTAGTCTCAGCTGGAGATTGAGTAGGGGCTGCATCTATAACTGCTTTATCACTGCTTTATCACTGCTTTATCGATATCCATCCTATCTCTTGGATTATGCTCATGTATTCAGCCTCACCCTTTGTGGCAAATGCAAAGAGGCTGATAAGCACACCTCGAACCTATAAATCACGTGTATATAACAAGGGTTACACGCTTTTACAGCTCAACCTGTCGTGAAATCTCAGCCACATCGCACGCAAAATTTCCCAGTTAAAAGTGGCGCATTCAGGGATCTTAAATTTGTGACGGCGATTTAGCGGGAAATATCCCCCAGAAAATTTGGAGCTAGTTGAAATGATGTGGCGGTGCTCAATAGCGGAAAAAAAAATGAAAAAATGAAAATTCATTGAGTTGGTAGAATATTAACACTAGTTAATATAACTGGAGATTAAAGTGTAGACTATTAGTTGGTTGTGCCACAATACAGGAACTAGAATCATCAAGATGGCTAAGATCTCACAAGGTATGTTATAGAAAGAGAATAGCAACACAATATTTCCACAGAATTCAAGTAGGAATGATGTATATCAAAATGCAGAGTACTAACATCCCCATAGACGTTTCATCCTCTAGATCAAAGGCTAGAAAGGCCTACTTCAATGCTCCTTCTTCCGTTAGAAGAAGTATCTTGTCTGCTCCTCTATCTAAGGAACTAAGAGAACAATACAACATCAAGGCCTTGCCAGTTAGAAAGAACGATCAAGTTTTGGTTGTCAGAGGTTCCAAGAAGGGTCAAGAAGGTGCCATTTCCTCTGTTTACAGACTTAAGTACTCCATTCAACTAGAAAAGTTGACCAAGGAAAAATCCAACGGTGCATCCGTCCCTCTCAACATCCACCCATCTAAGGTTGTCATCACAAAGTTGCATCTCGACAAGGACAGAAAAGCTTTGATTGAAAGAAAAGGAGGTAAGGCCGAGTAAGAGTACTGGTGTATATTTGGATTCAAGACAACTATAAATAAACAAAAGCTGAATATGTATTTTCAAACTGGAAATCAAGTCATTTAGGAATGACCTAACTACTTGTTTTCTGATGTGAGCAAGAGATACTTGTTCTGCTTTGCTTCTTTTTAATATCACTTCTACGAAACCTGAACATCTAATTATAAAAGGAACTCCAACATTAAAGAAGATAACCTATTTAACTATTTTTCTGGCAAATGTGTAAACTGTTTTCAAGGAGATGGTCACTTCAGTGCTGAGTCTCCAGCCAAGCTTGTGGTGCAGTCTATTGTAGAAGGCTGCAAATGGATCACTTTCGTTATTACAGTCGGGATTTGCCAAGTGCCATTTATGATATGAACTCCAAGTTCTTCCATAATTGAAATAATCTTGTAAGGTCATGGTCTTTTGGAGATTCAGAGCCGTTGGTTGCGTATCCACATTAGGGTCATAATAAATAGTTTTGACATCGTAAAAATTAGGGTCGGCTGCTATTTTGTCATTGACATCTTTAAGCAAACTACGAAGTCTGCTACGACCGGGCTGTTGCCAGTATGGTCCCAAAAAGCTACCGTCTTCATAGACAAACTCCTCGTATATCTTATTGGCCTCCGGATAATCAACAAATACCGGGTCTACATATCCAAAAAATGCCAGTGTGGCCCCAGGTTTCAAAACTCGATTCATTTCAGACAACCATTTATCTGCATCTAGCCAATGGGCACATTCAGCAGCCACGGCGACATCTACCTCACAATTGCCTAATATTCCCCTTAGATCTTCTGCAGAGGCTACCACAAATTGAGCAGAACTCTTGATATTACTGTTATTAAAGTTCTCCTGAGCCTTAGCTACCATCACCGAGGAGACATCAGTGGCTATACCTCGTTTGAAATCACCAACAATAGGAACAAATGCTGCTCCAGTTCCTGTTCCGATATCCAACAGAGTTCCCAGATCATTTGCCGTTCGTTCTAGATGGTAATCCAAAACCGTTTGCAAGAAGCTTTCGGAGTAATGCGGCCTAAAATTCGAATAGCCTGATGCATCAAATTTCTGGTCCGAAAAAGCAGACATTTCAGTATTCACAATTCTAATTGCTGGACACAATAGTTGTATTGCTCTCTGCGTGTTACAGCTGATATTTGAACTGTATCTAGCCCCTATTGCGGTTCTTTATATGTAGCTAGTAATTAAAAAAAAGTGGGGCAGAGATCTGGATAAGCGGATCGCGAGATCTCGTACAACAATATGCAATTCTGGGCAGGGGTGCCTATTTCTCGTGGAGACATTTTGAAACCCCGAGCTTGTTCCTCTCTATCGGTCTTCCTTTCATGAAACAAATATCGAGGAGTATCTAAGTAATGGAACAGATGATGTCACAAAATAATGAATTCGACGCTAATTCGTAAAGGAGCAAATCCGATACGCTTCAGATCATGCGGCTTGTCATAAAATCAAAATCAACCAGTTGAAGAGTAAAGATGATGCGATGATATAATTCATAGATTGAACAAACAGAAAAATACAGCGGAAAGGATTAGAGATGGTAGGAAAAATACAAGATGACAGGAAAAAACAGAGGAAAAAGAGGAGGAAGGAGTAAAAATTAAATATAAAAGTGTATGACTATCAAAAGAGGTATGAATGAAAAATCCCGTTGGGAAAAGAAGAGGGGAGAGAGTAACAACTATTAAACAAGAGTGTCCTAAAGGACATAAAAACACCAGAAAAAGTGCGAACATGACAGTAAAAACAAGAGCAACATGAATAACGGAATAAGATAATACCGATATAGTGAAAAAAGATACCGAAAGTCGGTCAAAAAGGTATGCAAATAACTGTAAAAAAATCTTAGAGATATCGTCATAGTAGCAGATTATAATTGTAACTGCAACTTTTGTTGTTCCCGGGCCCACCGTGCGGTGTCCTTGGTTGACTGGGAAAATCTTGTATTGGTTCTAGTCTTCTTGATGAATTCAGTTACCCAATCTTGTTGGTAGAATTCACTTAGTCTGCCATCCTTGAAAATCTGGGAAAGATCTCCAATCATACCAACAACAGATCTACACACAGACTCACTCATACACATGGCCTGGTTTCCGTAAACCTGCATCAAGAAAGAGGCAATCTGGAATGCATAGGGGTAGATAGCATCTGGGTAATCATGCAGTCCAGCAACTATTCCGACATATGTATCAAGCACAGCTTCCTTCACACTCAAAATGTAATCCTCAGTCTCAATGGATTGGTCTTCAGGTTCCAGTTGTTGTGCAGAATTACATATGTTCATCACTACCTGCAGGTACTGGATGAACTCGGAACCAATCGACGAGGCAATATCTCCGAAGCACGACAAAATCAATGGTCTCAACTCTCTTCGAACCGAGGCATTCGAGAGAGTATTTCCCAAAATTGCCATGAATCCTTGACAGTACGGAATGAAGGACTCTCCCAGAGAATGTGAAATATCAACAACTAAACCAATAGCAGCATCACACACAGGTGATTCAATGTTTTCAAGAGCTTTGGTTAGGAATGGTAGAAACGAAGACATGTATTTTTCAAATTGTCGATCAATCGCTGAGGCGATTGATGAAATGGCAATGAAGATATCTTCCTCAATGATGGAGTTTGGCTCCTGAATTTGCAACAATCTCAAGAACTTCTCCATTAGTTGGTCTGAAACTGCGGAAATCTCTGCACCCACCCTTCTGATAACACTTGTCAAAAGAGACAAAATGTTTGCCTGCAGCTCCTGCAAGATAGTCTTATCTTCTCCACTGTAAGAAGTGTTGTCACTCTGATATTCAAATTGGAGTGAAATGCTTTGTTCCAATCTTGTCAGACTCTCTGAAGCAATCTGGTTAACCATAGACATGTCTGCATTCGAGCTATATAAAACAAGGGTTGATAATGCTTCGTATGCAGATGTTCTTGCTGAATGTTCATTATCATTTCTTCCACTAATTTGAATCAAAGCAGGAACTAAAGCTGAGTAATATTGAGTCATTATACTAGCTTCAGACTCACGTGGATCACCGCACAATTGTTCAACTAAATTAATTAATGTCCAGCAACAGTTTGTACATACCTTTGTATGATCTTGTAGCCCATTGATTAATGTGTTTATCACATCAGGTAACATTGTGTTTACATCAATTGCATCAACAACTAAATCTGCAATTCTACCAAGACACCACGCAACAGTTTCCTTCACTTGCAAGGAATCATCTTTCATGAGTGCTAGAATAGGCTGGAGAGCTTGAGCAATTAGCAACTTTAGTTCTGATCTGTCTGGTCCATCCAAGATGGATCCGAAGGCCATAACAGCAGCCTCTTTATGTCTCCAATCGCTGGACCCAAGATTTGCCTCCACAAATTGAAGAGTAGGCTGAACAACATAATTTCCTGTGTTTTGCGCAAACAGTTGCAAACAAGCACCTGCCGCCATTGCAACAGACCAATCATCATCTTCAGGATCTTCATTTTGTCTACTCAATAATCCTAATAAAGTTGGAAGGACATCAGTGATTGCAACAAGAGCAAAATTATAAGAAATTAAATCATCTTGGGCAATTTGGTCACTCAATTCTTCCTTCTGAATTGCGATCTCAAGTTCCTCTTCACACACAGTGCTCCAGAACTCCACAGCCATACATGCAACTCTATCATCTGTGCTTTGCATACCAGAGACAGTCAGGCCATATAAGGCTTTTTCCATGTAGATACCCATATAAGAGTAATAGAGACTCATAATTTTAGCCAAAGCACCAAATGCGAGAGCCTGTAATTCTGGATCAGAAGCTGTTGTAGCTTCGCATACAACTTGCATAATGTAGTTTCTTTCCCCTTCCCTCTCGAAATTGCTAGCAATGAACTCCAAGGAGTTAACAAGGGCATTGATTGCAGTTTTTCTAACGATCGTTGATGGTTCTGAGGATTGTGCACCCTGGACAATGGCGATTAAAATTCCATTAGCTTGTGAAACCACTGCTGGATTACTAGGATCAGCAGTCTCGCAAATATAACCGATAGCTAATAAAGATGCTCTCTTGACATTCACCGGTTTGTCTATCTTGGTGTTTTCCACAATGATATGCATGAGTTCGTTCCATTCAGATCTTGGGAGTTCAATGTCTGCAATAGCCGCCACAAGCTGAGCAGCAGCATTAGCCACTCTATCATCATTTGTCAAAAGCGAGTTTAGGGAAATCTCTTTGATCTGCTGTTTAGCCTGCTGGTCCAGCTGTACCCATCTCTCAGCCATATGCTGCTTTCGGTTGGAATCCTTGGCCGTGAGCTCGTTCTTCAAACTCAGTGCCGCCAAAATACGCACCTCTGTTCTTTTGGATTCATCTCCCAAGACAAGAACCATCATTCCCATGTATGACACCCAGTTCTCCTCCGCAAGCTTGCTCAACTCGGACTCTGCACGCGATCTCTCATCCGGGTTTGGGTTGAGGATCGCATTTTCCAGGGTCAAACTCACGTTCATGGCTATTATATGTTGTTAACAAGTTTTGAACTCACGTACTAAAACCAACTATTCTATCCAACTGATGATTATCACTAAATAATTTATAGTCGCCTTCAATGTTTGATATAGCTATGTTTTCTTGCGTGTTTGGATGTAGAGCAAAACAGTCTTCTAACCGTCCCGGTTCTACTTCAATCCCAGTTCCACTGCTTCTAAGCCTCCTATAGTTAAATGGACTTGTTTTGAGCACACCTAGACCTGAGATCAGTTTTTGTTCTTGAGTAAACTAAATAAACTCATATATTAAACCACCCAAACCAACTCTTCAGCACCCTTTTAAAAATCAAACATCCTCTTAATGATTACCTAATCACAAAAACAATTAAAAAAATTCTTTCACCTACTTGTTACCCGGATTAACGGAAATAGTAAATATGTTACATATGATGGTATGTGTTTCCGATTATTTGTTATCCCTTTTTTATCATTTTTATCGTTATGATAAAAATTTTAATTAAAAGGTATCAAGAGACAGACCACAGAATGACTCGAACCAGGATAGTATTCGATAATTCTCTTCATTCTGGTCCATATTGACAGTCGGAATGATTTGCTTGTGTTTCACTAAATTTACGAAATAAAAAAGCTCCCTGAACGAGGAGTGTTCACTGTAGGGCAGATTTATCGTTTTGCAGAGGAAATCGGATTGCTTGAATCTGTTGAATTGACGTTCGATTTTAGAGTACACTGACTCCTTAGTTTCTGCTGAAATGATGTCTTCTAGATTTTCTACAGGTTTTCCAAAACGGAATGACCATCCTGTAGGACTGATTCCAATTATTCCTTTATAATTGTTGGAATATTGTTTAACATAATCAACAAGAAATTCCTTCTTCAATTTCTGAAGTGGAACCAGATGGATACCGCACTTTTCTGGTGATTCTGTATCTAGAAGTTTATCCAATTTCGGCCATTGAAGCTGTTGAAGTACCCCTGATTTTTCCTTGTCACAGTAGATTTTGGTCCCTAGAATTTCTGCCAACCCAATTGCCAATTTCTCTTTTCCAATTACGTAGGTTCCTATTGCTACCATAAACTCGTCGGCCTTATTGTTTCCAAAGAAATCAATCACTCTCCTCTGGGTAGATCTCATATTTCTTGCTTTTTCAGAAAGAAACTCGCTCACTTGATCAATTACAGTCTCCTGTTTGGGAAAGTTGTACAGAGGATTGAGATAAGTAGTATCCAAATATATGGAATCAAAGACACCAAACTGTGTCAGATCCTGAATCATTCTTTTATTGATTCTGAAATCCCCGCAATGCAAGTATCGACATTTTTCTGTTTCAAGAATGAAGATACCACTTCCCGGACAATGATTTGCATCTAGACAGGTAACCTTAATATCTGTTCCTGGCACATGAATCGTCTCATTGTAGTCAACGGATAGAAAAATTGAGGGATTCATATGGAACTTGTGAGTGGCCAGATTCTGAGTAACAGAGGTTACTATTATTATTGATCCACGATCCCAACTCTTCGACAGTCCACCATAGTGATCTGAATGGAAATGTGTCAGAAGATAAACGTCTATCTCTGGATCTGGGGCATAGCAGAACGCATCCACAGCTATCGAATGGCTTCCAAAACGGAGGATCTTATGATCCGGAATAGGAGCTTTTGGCTTCTTTGGTTTTATTTCTTTTGGCTTCACTGGGACACAGTTTTCATCTATAGTAATTATTTTTGATTTCATAGACTTATAGATGAAAGAACGGGTGTTTGGAGAAACTAGGCACTCGCTGACATGGATGGATCTATCATCCAGAGATAGATCCTCAAGAGATAGTTCACATACTGGACAAAAAACCTCTTCCGGGAATAACAGTGATTTCTCAGGTTCTCCATCATCTGAATCGTTTTTGGTGATGTATTGGCTGTCTGGCCCCTCTTGACTGTCGTTATTGTCGTCTGATTCAGGAACAAACAGGGTCTGTGATTCATCCACTTCTGTCTTTTCCCTTGGACTTCCTTCTGCGATTTCCTGTTCTTCTTCCGATTCTATCACTATTACCTCCTTTTTCTTGGATGTTCTGAGTTCGCCTGTTTTACAGAACTTGAGAATTGACACCTGATTCATCACAGACTTCCTCTTTAGACCAGGTCTTTTTCGAGAGGCGAAAGACATGGTCAGCTATTTTTGCATCCAATCAAGCTATTATCTTCCTTTTTTTGATTCATTTATACCTTTTTATAAGTTAATTATGATATTTTCCTTTTGTTTCAATGTTGTTTGTCCAAGATCGTCATTTATGGCAGAGTTTAGAGATCAGATACGATAAAGGACTGATAAAGACCTAAATTTTTCACTTATCATAGATTTTTCGTGTCATATAGATAACGCTTCATATGTATTTAATATTGACCAGTTTGACTTCTATAATCGAAACAATCAGTTACCACACAAAATGGGGCTGCTTTCCATAATCAGAAAACAAAAACTAAAGGAGAAAGAAGTAAGAATTTTGATGCTTGGGTTGGATAATTCTGGGAAAACGACAATAATTAAATCTCTTCTGAACAAAGACGTCATGGAAACAGCACCAACTATGGGCTTTAACATTGAAACAGTAATTTACCGAGGGTTCAATCTGAATATATGGGATATAGGAGGTCAGTCGTCATTACGGTCATTCTGGTTCAACTATTTTGAAAAAACTGACTTTCTATTCTGGGTGATCGATTCATCAAGTCTTCATAGATTGGAAGAGAACTTCAAGGAATTCGAACGAGTTCTTAAGGAAGATCGGCTGGTTGGGTGTGGATTATTGATTCTGATCAACAAGATAGATCTTTATGGTGGGGATAGAATAGATCTTCAGAGAAAGGTGGAGAAGCTTCTGAATCTTGACTCTCTCGATAACCATTGGAAGATCCTATGTTGCAGTGCGTACACAGGGGAAAATCTGACAAGTGGGTTGGAATGGGTAGTAACAGAACACGAGCAACAATACTACATCTTATGACTGGAATATAATGTATTTATTTATGCACATGACTCGATATGCAGCACTAAAAAGAGAGATCTATATAAATGTAAGCTAGCGGAAAAGAAGATCAAAATACCATGCACAACTAAACCAGTTGTTTGTAAAGTCCTCAGAAGGATCGCAGGAACATTTACGATGAAGTCTGAGAGCACAGTCTAATGGACATTGCATATATGGTTCATGCCTGTATCCAAGATCACCAAACCGTTTGATCTGGCCCCGTTGGAGTATTAACGATAAAATCAACGATCTAACTGGAGCATCACCCCATCTTTCGTAAAAGAAGCCATTGGTTTTATCCAGATATTCAAATATATCGTTGTATTCCTTGGATCGGAAAACATTTAAATTTCCAATCTCAAAGTTGGTCCAGAAGTGACATAAATTGTAGTCGTTTTTCTCCTCATCATATATGAAGTTAGAGTAGTTGGATTCATTAGAGAGCAGATAAAGTTGATTTGTATCGACCAAATACTGGCGGAAATGCATGAATAAAGATGGAATACTTTTCGGGTATTCCAATGTGCTTATAGTGAATCCATAATCATAGTGATTTTGAATCATGTACTCAAAAATATCGTATGTGATATCGCAGAAAAGTTTAACTCCTGGCTCTACTCTCCAGAAATAGTCATATTCTTGTAACAGTTCATGTCGGTAGAAGTATCCCGATTCAAACCGGCACATGTGTCTATACGAGGATGATCCAGCATAGGGTAAGACCCCGTCTTCATCGTTCAACAATTTTTCCATTTCTGAGTGCATTCTGTCTTTATCAAGATCTGGAGGATAGCTCCAGTGTTCATGAGGTATTAGTCCAAACTTTGATGCTCCTGACACTGAGTTAGACACCAGTTTCATAAACTCATCGGTGAAAGGTTCGTCATTGAGAAATACCCAATCATAATTGTATTTTCCATTGAATCTGTCCTCATAACTTTGAATAGTCTCTAATATTTCGTAGAGATCACTATTTCGACACAAAGTATACAATGTTGCATTTTGTCTCATTCCAGAATCCGAGGATTGGGTGACCAGGACACTAATAGATTCATTATTGTAAGTATCAGCTGCAGTCGCCTCTACTTGATCACTATTGGAAGCCGAACCAACAGATTCCTTACATACAGTTAGAGTCCACTCCAGGATTGATTTTTCCTGCCATAAAAATAGCAGCATAAATGCAACCACCAGAGAAGACGAAACTTTAGCTAGCAGCATCTAGCTTTTAATAGGTTTCGCCCTTCTCCTACTGTCACAGCAGTTCTGGGTGATATTCGTTTTCAGTGACAGAGGATCAGCTTGTTGTTAATCGTTCGTCAACTTGTTCAATAAATTTGCCTGAATCTAAAAGTGTGATGTAATTTTCTAATTTCCATCACTAAGCAGTGCAGATCTGATCCAAAATTATGCATTTAATTACTCCCCAAATTTTGGTCTGAGAAGACGAGTCAAAACAGCCAAATCTATTTTGGTCAATCCTCAAGCTATTTAGAGCTGACACAGACTCTTATGAGGTTCAAATCAGTCCTAAAATACCATGGATCATAGGCTGTTTTTTTAAGTTCTCGGCTTTTGGATTGGAAAATTCGGCTTACCAATCCTCCTTTTTTTTTAGCCCTGAGGCACTTTCTATGCGGCCGCCCCGAATTTTAATTTTAGGTTTGGGTTCAAAGTGTGTAGTGGTATGCAGCTGAGATTCTAAGGTTCTAGAAGAAAGTATCGACGCGTCGATACTTCAAAAAGAGACTGGCTAAAAGAGCGGATTACATCATCCAGATGTATCTGAAATTCCGGGCCCCGATAGAGAGATAATAAACCAAGACATGAGAGACATTTGGGTCAAATAAGGTTCCGGAAGTTCCAGAGAGTCAAGAACATTGAATTTTTGGGTAAGATTTAATGAAACCTATTCAGAAATAGAAGAACTATATATATAACTATCAACTAGAGAGACGCTCCAAAAGATTGTTTGTCCAGGTGGCAAGTAATTAAAATAACAAGATGAAGCATCAAATATCGATGAGGTTAATTCAATTGATAGCTGTTTGCTTTCTTGTCGCAGGAGCTGTATTAGGGTTTCCAGTTTTGTCAGATGGGGATGAGATGGCGATTCGTAACATTATAAAGTCATCGACTGGACTTAAGAGTCTGCCACCACTGATCAAGAGACCCCGGCCTAGCCAAATGACCACCAAACCTGGTGAGATTCCTGACTATGTGATTGAATATGCCCCTATTGTTCATCTATATTCAGAGGAGAAATACCTTCCTTATAATATAGCTGAATTTGTGACTCATTTCCATGCTGAGTTTGAAAACGGTACTGTTATCAGCGAGTTTGGAGATTCGCTTAAAATTACGGACCTTCAGAGCCTGCAGAAATACAGAGCTGATGGTGACCAAGTGTATATGACATCGAATGAAGATTTTGACGACGATCCAGAATGGATCACTGGAGTCAAAAATCTGCCGAATTTCTACAACGGAGAGATTAAAAATGCTCCTGCTACATTGTTGGTCGTCGATAAGGGAAACGGATGGGTGGATGCCTATTGGTTCTACTTCTATTCTTTCAATCAGGGACCCTTCGTCATGGGATTTGGACCTTTTGGGGATCATGTTGGAGACTGGGAGCATTCATTAGTTAGATTTTATAAAGGAGAACCAGTGATTGTTTGGATGTCGGCTCATGGAGGTGGGGGTGCGTTTTTCTACAATAATCTTGAAAAGTTCGAAGACACCAAACATCCAGTAATATTTTCCGCAAGAGGCACTCACGCTAATTATCCGTCTGTTGGACAACATTCCCATGATATTCCATACTCTATCTTGAGCGATTTTACTGATAGAGGCCCATTGTGGAATCCGGTGTTAAATTATCTTGCTTACACTTTTGATGGAACCACTATAACATATGCCAATGGATCGGAACCATTTAGAGAGTCTGAGTATGGAGATTGGCTATATTTCAAGGGGGCATGGGGAGACAAAAAATTAAGCCCTGATGATCCACGACAGCATTGGTCTCCATTCGAATGGAAATATATCGAGGGTCCTTGTGGACCATTGTGCAAGAATCTTGTGAGAATATCGCCCTGTCAGAGGTCTAAATGGTGGAATTTCTGGAACGGTTGCAATATTCGGAAATACATCAAATACGGCGATGGATATTTCGATTCCGAGGGAAACAACAGTTGTGGAAATCTTTACAACTTCATTCGTCCGGGTATTCTCAAAAGATTTGTTGAAATACTGACATTTGGAGGATGGTTCTGTTGGCTGATAGATTACTTTTTTGGTTAATATATCCAGCTCTAGTCTCCATTTCTAATGATTGACGATGAATTTTAAAACATAATCTCTTTTTATTTCATCTGATTAGTTTGTCCAACCGATGTATCGATATAACTACAAATACATTTGTTTATATACCCTAGTATATCCAATTGTGTTCTAATCCCTATATACTCTTGTAATTCTGTACCATCTCTATCTACACGTCTAAAACGAGGCCGTGCAAATAATCTGATTAGATAACATGTTCTTTTGTTATTTGGAGATATGATCCATAGTTATATTGATATATGTCGTAACATCACATTATTGGTTGTTGTAATATGATCGATCGATCATATTTGATTTACTGTATAAGCAGATATGAATTATGCTTATTGGTATCTATTCTATATCATTCTTAAATGAATGCGGTGATAGTAGATGTTATAGAAAGTCCAACCAACTTGTCGGACCTATGTAAGGATGTATGACGATTACATAAGTCCGCTTTATCAGATACCTCTCTGGTATAAAATAGCCTAAAGCTCATGAATGAGATCCTCTCATCCATGAAGCATAGCGTCTATATATATAAGAATGAAGCACCTTCCTTCATTATACTTGCTTCTTACTCTCCTTCAGAGAGTAAGAGGGGCAGCAGAAGATTCTATACGTACAAAAGATTACGATAGATATATTATAGGTTATTAGAGAATATAATTCCATTGGTTATATCCTAGTTCTTACTAACTACTCATAAGTAGAATATTAACTCAGACTTTGTTCGTCTAGGACTGTGATTAACCTTGTTTAATACACGGGGTTGACTCAGAAGAACATAACATTTACACGCGTGATACGGGACACGTGATTTTTATTGGTTGGTAAAATCCTTACACCACACTTTATAGTCTGATACAACTTAAGTATATTACCTAATCATAAAAGCTTACCTAATCATTATTAAAGTTACTCTCATTTCGATTTCCATGTGGTTAGAAACACTTGTTCACCTGTTCAATACGATACGTTTTCTTTAACTAAACGGTTTCAGATGGAACGAACAGAAGGAAACAGATTGTATATAAAGCGGATTGGTAATAAGGAATGGAAATAATTGATTCCAAACGGTTATCGATAATAGTTGAAAAATTGAGGAGCATTGTGAAATTCATTATGAGCTACTTAGAAGGCTGGGTACTAAGTTTCGTCAAAAGATCGTTTACTTTCATCACGAGAGTCATTCCAGCAGCTCTGATTCTTCTGTATATTTTCCAGAACAGACTAATATATCCTTCAGGTCTCAATGGAGCTCGCGAACATGTTGATACCCCTGAAGATTACAACCTGCCCTACGAGTCGGTGAATCTCACTACGCCTGATGGAGAAACGCTCAGGTCCTATCTTCTTCTGCACGATTCAGCCAGTCCAAATTACAAGAACAAGACCGTTTTGATTCTATCGCCAAATGCAGGAAACATCGGTAATTTCCTTCCTGTGGTGAAGTTCATTTTCCAGAACCTAGAATACAATGTCTATATCTATTCCTATAGAGGCTATGGTAAATCTACGGGAAAACCATCGGAAAAGGGACTTAAAATAGATGCGGATACAGTCATGAATTACATTGGTAATCACAAGCAACTCTCAGATTCATCAATCATTTGCTATGGAAGATCTCTTGGTGGAGCTGTGACCATCTATATTGCTGCAAATTACCCATCTCTAGTGTCTGGGTTGATCTTGGAGAACACATTTTTGAGTATCAAAGAAGTGATTCCCCATATATTCCCCATTCTCACTCCGTTTAAGTATCTATGCCATCAAAAATGGCCTTCTGAAATTGATATCCAACGTGTTGCAGAGGACATTCCGGTTCTCTTCTTAAGCGGATTGGAAGACGAGATTGTTCCACCTTACCATATGAAGAGGCTATATTCTTTGAGCAAGTCTACCAAAAAGGAATGGCACGAATTTCAAGGGGCACATCATAATGACACTTTATCGCAACCTCGTTACTGGGAATACTTTTACACCTTCATTAAATCCAAAATTAATCCAATTGAGAAGTGATTAACACTGCAAATTCTAATATTATCATGCATACAGACACTACTTCGTCATGTTATTACAAAATGACAGTTATTCCACACCCTGGACATTCCTTTTCTAAATTATCAACAAACCAAGACTTAAGACACCCAAAATGACCTTTGTGGCCACATTCAGAGAGTGACACACAGGTTCCTTTCAGTGGTTCATTGCAATAAATGCAACCTCCCTGAACACGAGAGCATTTGTCACAGTACCAGAATCCAAATTCGATATCTGGTCCTTCATTCAGAAACCTGTTTCTGCTGGATTCATTGGTAATCAAAGAATTACAATATTCACAGAAAAAGCGCAAGGAAGTTTGTGATTGTCCAATCTTTTTGAATATTTCATAATCTTTGGAGGCCGTTTTCACCACGTTCGCACTGCATGAAAACAATCCCTTTCGCAGTAAGACATCATGATAAGTTAACGTCCATTCCAGACATTGTGACTCTGTCATGGATCTAGGGTAAATCTTAGCAAAAAGTAATGCGAGAGTCCCACACATAATAATGTCTCCCTGACTGCTACTATAAAGACTGCCCTGCTTTATTAGATCTGTAGGATTCCAAGGAGCGGAAACTGATGTTTGTTTGATATCTTCAGATTTTAAAAAGATCGTCGTCAATTGACTATGATTGCCAGTTGAGAACTTCCTACTTTTTGCTGGACTACTTGAAAGGGAATGGAGAGAAGGAACTGAAGGTGTAAATGGTAAGACTTGGGTCATTTTAGATCTCAATCTTGATTGTACAGGAGATGATGCAATTGAAATAGGGGATTTCGATACTTCTGACTTTTCGTTGTCAAAATCAGCAGCAGCACCTGAAAATGAGTATGTATATTTTGGAACCGATGAACCAGAACTCTGTTGTTTAGAAACTTCAATCTCAATCGGCTTGGTAGTTGTATTAGTAGTCTCTTCTTCCTCGTCAATTATTACATTTTCATTGTCATCGGTCTCTTGAATGTATGTCACTGAATTAGAATTTGTACTCAAATGTGTGGCAAGCATCTGATAATCATCTATATCAACCGAACTTCCTCTAGTTGTTCTCTTGCGGTAGCTTGTATTCTCATCTTGAGATCTTTCTCTTTCCAATTTCTCCTTAAGTTGTGTCATCTTAAACTTGCCCATTTCAAGGGCATCTGGGTCAGGAGGACTTCTCACTGAATTTAAAGATTCAGAGTATGATCCCAAAGATGCTCCGATCCTGTCGCTGCGAGAAACATTGATTGTTGAATGAGAGTCAGATGTTATAGCAGATCCTTTGCGCCTGTTTCCATCAGGACTCAAATCTGAACTAATCCGAAAATCATTCATGCCTCTAACGATGTCATTGCTCTCTTCCCATAAGATACTTGCCTTAATGGTTCTCCATATCTGGCAGTCTCGATATTTTTTGGCACTTCCAGCAATAGTGGCATTATATTCACAGACCTGAATGATATCCATGCCATCTGGTATCGAAATCAAATAATGAGTTGCTAAAAATTCAAAGGTGTCGTTATCATTCTCCAACAATGGTATTATCACAGGCAAAGCATAAGGAGATTGCTTATGATGGTGCTTCTGGTAGGACAACTGCTTTTGTAGCAATGGTTTAGATGTATTAGACTTAGAAAATTTGTGGTCATTAGTTATTTGAGTTGGTAACTGCTTAACATTTGGAGATGAAGAAGCAGGAGAGGAAACAGTAGATCCACGGGCTTGAATAGAGTTTATAGAGCTTGATATCTGCATATCTGATGCACCATGGTTCAAGTTAATGAAGCCTGAGGAACTCTGATGTGCGCTTGGGATTGAACTATTGATTGCTGTGGTGATCTGCTGGGAGTCGTGGTGGCTTTCGAACTGATTGCGATCCTGTTTGATAAATAGCATATTACTCATAGATTTATTGTCCCAAGCAGATGCAATTGCAGGCATGTTATCTGTAAGTCTGTGTTCCATGGTGACATCGTTTTGCACCAATGTTTTGTCCTTGGAAGTAGTTACTAGCATTTTAGGAGTTTTCCATATAAGTCCAGTCACCTGATTTGAATGGGACTCAATAACGTATTTTGGAATGTATTTTCTGTTAAGGTTCCATATTTGAATACATGGATCATCATTCAAGAAACAAGTTGCAATATCGGTAGTGGTAATGGCTCCATTACCTCGTCCTCTACACCAGCTTACCTTTGAGACCGCTCCCGAAGTATTAATAACATGATCTGGTTCCCTAAATAACTCTGAGGCTGAAGACATATTCCAGACTTGAAGCTGTTTATCTCTTCCTCCACTAATAATGTAGTCCAGTTCTGGATGCCAATCCAAGGTAAGACCTGGCCCTGTATGAGCATTCAGTTTACGTTCAAAACTGGATGCTTTTCTGGTATCCCATTTCTGTATCACACCTGAGTCAAAAATAGCACATAATGTTTTTGCATTCCTGGGGTTGAATTGAACACACCTAACAGCATCTGAATTACCACTCATCGTCAACATTGGCTTTGTGTTTTTGGTTCTGAGATCCCAGAGCTTCATTTTACCATCCTGTGAACCAGATATCATAGTGAGGGGACTCAGATGATTGAAGTCGATAGAATTCACAGCTCGATGATGATCACTCAAGGTGGTCCTTATTCTGTTTCCTCTGTCCAAATTATATATGTGGATAGATCCTGACAACGTTGAGATTGCAATATTTCTACCACATTGTTGATATCCAAACTTTGCATCCGATATGAGTCCCAATTTAGTGTTTCGTGAGCTTGTTTGAGTGTTTAGATCATACTCAACTGAAGCTTCATTGCTGGAGACCTTGAGTAATTGCAAGAATTTGGGTCCCCCAATTACAAACAAATTTGGGGTTTCGTTCGACTTTGCACATACGAGAATCTCACTTGTAGAGTTGAATTTTGTCATATTTGTATCTGGATAATGTTGTGAGATGGACGAGGTAGAGGGAAGAATAGAGAGATTGGATGCTGGCGTGTTCATCAATGGAGAAGAAGCATTAGGACTACCACTTGTCGACATTCCATAAATACTGAACGCCATTCTGCTGAATGATCCACTTGTCTTTCTATGATGGTCAACCAGATACATTGGCGAGGATGGCGAGGCACTCAAAGAGGCACTTCCGCTGTTCTGATGACTACGGATTGAAGGTGGTTGTGGGTGAGAAAACGAATAACTATGCGTACTTTTGGGGGGAGAAAACCCTCTCCCCCCTTCACCTTCCGACATATTCTTATTTAATGACCGTTTAAACGACTAGTAGTCCGCTTAACTGTGTATGTTTGACACTTTCCATATGAATCCACAGACAAAGGAACAAAAGATACATAATCTATATGATCTCTCCATTGGGAGAGGAAGAACTAATTTTGTCGACGGGTCGATCGACTCTATATACACAGCCGTGCTTTTGAAGTCGAATCAATATGATTAAGAAGGACTATTAACAGAAGATAAGATGGCATTAATTTGGCATCAAGGATGCCCAAGAGGACTTATATAATGTTATTAGATGCTGATGGGAGTGAGGAGACAAAAATAGAGGAAATAAAAATCTATATGTGCAATACCTTAGAAGACACTCTTCATGGATTAATTAGATAGACACGGTTGGAAATGACAATATGAAAGAGTGATAACAAACTAGAGAACTTGTATGTCTCCTATTGAGACAAGATCACGTATAGTGCTGTATCTCATGACATAGATTCCGTTTTTCGTAAGCTCGATTTCCTCGTCTCCAATCTCTACGATATTATCGTTTATGACCCTGATGAAAACTGGTCTATCTAGATCGGGCTCTTCCACCATGGGAAGCCAGGCTCCCATGTCGTCTATTGCCTGGAGACCGTCGGGTAAGTTTTTGAGGAATTGGTTGTTGTAGAGCTCTAGCAGCAGTTCCAGATGTCTTTCCATGTATGCTAGTTCGTTGTTTGTCATTTTAGCGGATTCTGACTCTGAAGAACGGATGAACAGTGGATATTTGTCAATTTTGTGAAGTCTTGTTCTTGTGTATGATCTGATGAGAAATTGGACTCTGTCGAGCTCGCTTTCCACCACTACCAGCAGCAATTTGATCTCTTTTTCGTGTTTTTGCAATTCTATCGAGTTCAGTTCGATGAATTCGATCTGTTTCTGTATTCTTTCCAGTATTCTGTCCACCAATTCCTGTTCATAAGGGAGTAACTCTGGGATCATTCTTTCTTTGATCCACGTCTGCGAAAGTTTCACCAGGTCTTCTTCTCTCTCCAGTTGGTCATTTCTGCTACTTTTTTTAGAGTTCTTTTCAAAATCCTTAACGATGTCTTCGAAATCCATCGTTTTATTGCGTGGTGTTGTTCTGATCTATTGAATTTGCCGTTAGTCTAATGTTTAGAGAGAAATTCGTCCTTCTTCTAGAGCTGGGTACTCCCAATACGCGATTTATATATATCTTCGCTCTAACAAAAATACCCTTCTGTATTATTTATCTGTTTCTTCTACTAGGAGCTGATTATATGATTTTTCCAACGCTGTATGGACAGATAGGAAGACAATATGGATAGGAGGGCTGCGCTGGAGGCCAA
This sequence comes from Ogataea nemodendra, assembly GCA_030567775.1. Classification (NCBI taxonomy): domain Eukaryota; kingdom Fungi; phylum Ascomycota; class Pichiomycetes; order Pichiales; family Pichiaceae; genus Ogataea; species Ogataea nemodendra. The sequence goes on from JAJLSV010000040.1 coordinate 591,046, forward strand.
AAAGGCCAAATTGGAGGAATTGCGACGTCAAAGAAAGGAGAAACAACGAATTGAAGACAATCAGCAGCTCGAAACCACCTGTGAGGAAAACAAGGAGAAACCAAACCAGAATTATTCGGAGACCCAAATGTCAACGATGGAGACCCCTGTTGTTACGGAGAAATCACAGATACAACTAGATGTTCAGAGTACAGTTATTGAGTCTGTAAATACGCAAAAATCGGTTCTTTTGTACGATAAATCAATCGAGACAGTAGATTCCTTGTGCGAAGAGGAAACCTCCAGACAGGATCGACAGAGACTGGAACAAGAATTGAGATCAAAAATGGAATCTGAGATTAGAGAAAGATTTGAAAGGGAATACAACACAAAATTACAACGATTTGTGGAATCCCAGCAGGAATCGAAAGCCAAGCAAAAGATCCACCAGCTGTTGAATACAGCCCCAAATGAACCTCAGGAAAAAAACAGAATCAAGGGGAAAATACAGGAAGAAAACCATAATCAAGACAGTCAATATGCATTATTAGCTTCAGATGATTTGGACATGAGCAACGCTGAAAACTCAGAATTCATCTCAAATAGAATAAAATTGAGCAGTCCGGTTATCACCGCCAAAAGAGCCGTCACTTCGTTAGACTGGTCTCCTCATTACCCAGAATTGGTTCTGGCATCGTACTCGTCTGTCTCAGAAAATTCAGATCCACACCCTGGAATCATTATTGTATGGAATCAAAAGACAGGGAAGTCCGAATTTATCCTTCTTTCTTTCACCAAGATCTCAGTTGCGAAGTTTGTGAACTGTAAGTCAAACCAGGTAATTGGAGGTGGATATAACGGCCGCTTATATCTTTGGGAGTTCAACTCAAGCTCAAGGTATCCGGTGTCGTCATCTGTGAATAAAACCGTTCGCTATTTCCCTATAATCTCAATTCTAGAGAATTCCAATTCGATGGTAAGTCTCTCATCAGATGGTTTTGTCTCGATCCATTCGAAGAATCTTGTCAATCAAATATCAGCAACTGCTCTCAATATCCCATTAAGCTCTTATCAGATAACATCAGGCTTTCTACAGGCTAATCATCTTATAATTGGTCTTTCAACTGGTCAGGTTTATCGTATCATGTTGAATATGATTAATGATGGCAATTCTTCTGAACTCATCTCAGATGTTCCAAATGCTACGTTACCAGTTATGGCAATCGATAGCGTAAATAACATTATCATTTCCTCTGCCTTAGACTACAAAATAAAGCTATTTGACCACAAGGAGGAAGAGCTGAAATTAATCAACATACCTTACATAGTCACCGATTTGAGTATTAGAAATACCAAAAGTACTAGTTTTGCCACGGTCACATCCAACGGGCTCCTTGAGTTATGGGATCCTTCAGAAAATAGATTAAACAGTGTGCGATCGCTTCAACTGGAGAAGGAATATCTTAATAAGGTGAAATGGAATTTAGATGGGACATCTCTCGCTTGTGGAGGATTATCTGGACAGCTATACTTACTCGAGATAAACAATGATATATTAATGACCTAAATACATTGATATGAATACAGTTTGCATACATTACAAACCCTTCTTTCTAATCGTAGAATTGGTAAACATGACACTAGAATTACAAGACCTGAGAGACTCAGATATTACAAATATCTGGATATCAGGCTCTCTTTGCCCGAGACTGTGATCTCACCAAACAACCGCTCTTGCTTCAAGGTGACTGAGTCAGAGGTCGCCAAAACTAGAAGTTCAAAAAATGCTCTGGTTGCCTCTCTTTTAGGAGCTCTAGATAATGGTTCTTCAGAGTTCATGTCATCGTACATTAAATCAGTAAACGATACAGAAGCTTCGACATTAATATCACCTTCTTCTGTCACGAACCTATCTTTAAGAATAGAGGCAACCTTTATTGTAGACTTGGAAACTGTCGATGTTTCCGATAAATTCTGGTTTTCGAATGACTCGAGCTCTTCATCAAGTTCTGGTAATAATTCACCTTCGTTTGGAACTGGTTCATCTACATCCAATAATTGAGGTTCTTCGAATCCACCGAATTCACCATCAAAGGTTGGCAACTCAAATTCTTGTTGCTCGTCGTTGGTCTGTTCGTTTGTGTGTGTTGAAGATGCTAGCTTTCTTCTCTTGATATCATGGATTTCAAATTCAGCAAATTCCAAGGATAAAGGTTTGGCTAATTGTAGAACTTGTTGCAAGTTAGCCAACTCAATCATTTTGAAGTCTTCTTGGGGATGCTGTGGGTAATCTGATAGATTTTGTCTTATCTGTTCCGCTGGAATTTCAACCACTCTGTCGAAAATGATTCTCTTTCTGGAGGTTCTCACAACATCTGTGTTCTCAAAAGACATTGGTTGCCTCTTCTTTCTTTCCTTCACTGGCATCGATAATTCTAGACCTTCTATAGCAGCGGAGCCACTTGGAGTGGTAGGCCCTTCATAATCATGCAATGGAGACTGACCCAACCCGTCAAGTTCTAGCATAGGTTCTTCAAAATCAGGGAGCTCAAACGCGTCATTTTCAGGAAGTGAGAGAGATGCGTTAGCTTGGTGAGTCGCTCTACCTAGCTCAATAGATTCGTCAGCATTAAGATCAAGATCCATATTGTCGCCAGCTTTGATGTTATTTTCACCTAAATCAAAGTCCAAATCCAGTTCTAGATCGTCCTCCATTCCATCTAATTCATCGACCTCCTTCCTTCTGGGAACTTCTATGGAACGGTCGAAAGTGGATTCTGCCTCCATGATTCCTGTCAATTGAGTGTTGCGATGGGCTTCTGTTTGCGTGCTATGTTGAGAATTGAAGAGATCATCAAAATTAAGTGGCTCCTGATAGAGCAAATCTGTTTCTGTCACTGTATCCTGCAGTGTTACAGCTTTAATGGATGGAATCACAGTTGATTCGGCAGGAAGAATCACAGACTGTGACGCCTTGAACGACGATTTCAATTTCAAAATCGCATCCGTGACATCATCAAACAAATATTTGGCTTTTCTGGAGTATATTCTAACTACTCCATATAACAATTGTCCTGTCAGTCTCAATGCAAGAGGTTCAGTGTCATGTGTAGTATTAGAAACCACTGGAGGCGCGGAAGAAGACGAAACAATCGCTTGTGTGGTTTCGGGAATCGACGTGTTCAATAACTGTTGTTTTGTAAGCTTCTTTTCCAGATTTGCAGCTAACCACACGTATGCTAGAGGTCCCTCACGGGATAGCAGTTGTTCAGAGAAAAACATGTTTGTGCTATGCAGTGAATATGTTAAAAGAAAATGTTGTAATTTATGATGTCCTTATTTATTTGAATGTCTATTTTCACACACTTTTCTCTGACATGTTACACCCTTTATATTTGAACAACTTCTAAGTGTCTTTTCAATCACAGACTTGCCCTTTAAATCTGTCTATAAAGAAGAACAGAAGAACATCTGTCCTAGATCCTCGTTACCTGCAGAATATTTATATATTCAGTCAGTTACGCGACTGCCGGGTAACACTTCTCCAAACTTGAATCCTATCATAATATGATGATGGATCATAGTAGCTAGATATGTTGACATTAACTAGAAAGAGTACACAATTCATTGTTGATAAATAAATGACACACATGGTAATTCTCAGTTGATTCTCCATGTCGAAAGCCAATTCAAATAGTCATAATTGGAGGTACGACCACTCATTCCCAAGCACACATGACGGAAGAGCCAAAATATGCCAGTGACAGCCGAGTACATAATTGTGTAAAGACTAAATGTAAAGTATTTGTTCTTGACTTTTAGTGCTGTAAACTCTACAACAAAACCAGTCACAAAGAGTGCAAAATATAATGCAGGCATGTAATGATGATAGTAGGTCACACGGCCCATAATAACAAACGGCAGATAATGGAGCAGCCATCCCAGAAGCGGACATATCAGTTTCATAGTCAGTTCCCATGTTTGGCCCTCAGTCAGAGCAAGAGTCTGTTGTTGCCAGAGTAAACTTAAGTGGACTAATATGAAAAAACTGGCAATAATACAGGCCGATGAAAACCAAGTAGTGAAGGGACTTGCAAGAAGATAGTATCTGGTGGAGTTTGGACTCCATGCACCCATACGAAGACCCTCTCTCAATATTGGCCATTCCCACCAGACAGAAGAAATATCATCATGTTTGTGAGGGTCTGGAACAAGAGCATTGTTGGAGGCGAGCATACCCAACTGAACCATAATGAAATCCACCAAAAATCTTGATCTTGGATATTGGTAGTCTTCGTCTTTAGGCAGCTTATCATTCTCATGCAACTCAATATTCCACCAAACAGATCGATCAAGTACACCCTTAATCGCTTCCTCGGGCTTACAGATAACCTCACCTTGTTTGAATCCCCAAGTTGGATAAGCATTTCCAGTAGTGGCCAAATAGCATCCGAGAACCTTGTGCCTCAATTTGAAAGAGGTGGATATGGGATGAATTCTATTAAAGAATTCCTTGCTGTTTTCATGCAATGCCGAATAAGTAGAATTTGAGGATTTCAATTGTTCAACTACAATCAATTCCCAATCATCCTTAGAGTCTCCAATCTCCTCATTACCATAACCACTAGCCTCCCAGAACTGTTTAGAAACGTGGCCTTGAATGTTATGAGAGTGTAGATTTCCTTTGGTTGACTCGTGTTGAAGTCGGATCAAATCGCCATTTTCTATAAACTCTCCATAGGCATCTTGAGTCCTGGCCTTCTTAACAATGAAGTTGTTATTTGAGTCTTTGAATCCATAAGTGGTGATTTGATATTGTTCCGATCCAGAAGGATACAATGATGCATGGGAGTGAAGCAGGTTAGGCGACAATCCTTGAGATCTTATAGTAACTCTTGATCCAATAGCAATATCCCTAGGGTAATTGTAAACATCAGTATCAATCATACTAGCCTGATAAAGCGATGATAATGATCCAGAGCCAGTTCCAGTTTTATATAACAAAGAAAAATGGACTTTGAAAAAGATCATGTAGATCAGAGCTGGAATGACAATTAGAGAAACAATCCGATAAATCCAACTCTTCACATATCTGCTAGTCTTGAACCCCTTCATCCAGAATTTAAGCCAGAGCTCAAATATAATGTATACACCTACCAGAACTGTCACAAAAAGGCCGACCCATTTTACGGAACAAACACATCCAATAGAGACACCTGTTAAGCACATCCAAGAAATCCATTTAATGCTAAATTCTTCGTTTCTCAGATTGTGTATTTTGGCAAGGCAAAAGAACGTCGTGCCGGTAAACAACAATAGCATTGAGTCTAGCAAAATAAACTTACCCAGACTTATGTATGAGAGCTCCAAACAACACATCAAGGAGATAAAATAGGTCGTTGGAAGAGAATATTTCAACTCCTTACATGTAAAGTAGCAAATGGGAACCATCAGAGTGCTAAACCAAGTTCCAAATGCTCTAATTGAGGCATAATCGATCTCAGATGGATATTGCTTTCCACTTTCAAAGTTGAATCCTTCTGAACTACCATTGAATCCTGCCAAATATTCAATTAAACCACATAGCATTTTACCCAATGGTGGATGAACATCGTGATAATATTCGTGCTTTAAATATTGAGATCCAAACTTTCCGAAATGTGCTTCATCCCAAACCACCTTGTTGTTGGCTCCTACGTTATATAACCGTAGATAGGCTGCAATCGATGTTAAAACAATTGGACCCAATATAGGCTCGACATAGTTAAGGAATATATCAATGCATTTGTATGAATATGTTGCTTTCTTGATAGTTTCGGGAGCTGTTTCCGATGGTTCTTCCTTAACCTTGTTATTGGAATCTGGGACCTCGGCCCTTTTTCTTAGCCTCAGTTCCTGTTGAGACATTAAATAGTAAGAAATATCACACAATTCAAAAACTATAATGTACCAGCTCAATCCCTAGAACATCAACCAACAACTGCACAGTCTATTATATGTCTATCTCAAACAACCAGCGTCAATAAAATGATTCAAAAACACTGCTAAAGTAAAGACGTAGATTGATCCATTTAAATCCCAAATAATTCCTATTCGTTATTGGCCAAATCAAATCCTTATTCTAAAAATGGCTACTTTAAATCAAATTTATTATCCGTGCCCTCTGAATGTCGATTTGGAGAAGCTTAAATACAACTGTTCATCCCTAAGTAACAATTCACCTATGAACGTAGCCCTTAAAGACCAACTGTTCATAGATTCGTGATTTCAAAAAAATAACCCCCTAGCGAGTATTTCGCCAGATCTCAAATTTTGTAGAAATCTATATAAACTGAGAATAAATAGGAGTTTAAAGAGATGTAAAGAAATGTAGAAAAAACATCTTTCCAAAAAGCAAGATTTATAAACATCGTTGAAATAATCAATCATAAAACCACACGAGCAAGAGATAAAAAACAGATATGAAATATCTATCGTATAACTTCATGACGCATAAAAGATGAAAGAACGAAGATCGTGAGTCAGGCGTAGTGCTATGTCATAAAGATTTTGAAGTCACAAAAAGAACATAAACTATAAAATGTAAAACAGAAAGGATAAGTGGCATGCAATCCAACCGTATCTGCTGTTATGGACATTTTCACAACATTAGACAAGTAACCAGATCGGATCTCACACCTCTTATCTTTCAAAACGTAAATTTTCCATGCCAATGAAAATGTCGTCAACCTTTCCCGTCATCGTTCCACCCGTTAGTTGTGCATTGTTGAATCCAGATTGGTTGTGTCCTCCGTACACATTATTGTAAAATGCAGGATTCGAGCCTAGAGATGGAAGTCCACCATGTCTAATATTCGGATTTCCACCACTTAAATCTGGAACAAGAGATGTTTGACTGCCGGATGCAGATATTGCTGAGCCTAAGCCATTAGCGCGTAACATATTGAGCGACGCTGCAGACGATGAATGGTGTAGGCCAGATTGTTGTTGCTGTTGCTGTTGTTGTTGCTGTTGCTGTTGCTGTTGTTGAATTTGGAAAATATTTGGGGATGATGACGTAGAGCACAACTGCTGAGGCGGTTGCGGGAAAGGCGTTTGTTGGGTTACAACCCTTGGAGATTGTTGTCTATATCTGCTAGTGCTCATTGATAATGGCGATCCCGAGCTGAGTAGATTATGGGAATGTGATCTTATTAAGGCGGGTGGAAATCCTGGTTGAGGTCCCCCAGCCATCATAGTAGTGTTTGATGTTGGCGCAAGTGCGGTTCCAACAACGCCAGTCACAGATGTTCCTCCGGTAGTCTGTGTTGCTAGCTCTTGACGTCTAACAGTGATGAAGCCGGCCTCAAAAAACTCAATCAGATTCAGGTACTGAGAAACAGCTGACAATGTTTTCCTTTGAGAAGATGATAATGCAGGAGCAGAGAATGCTAGCTCCGAAGAGCTAGAAGGAGCAGTTGGAGCTTTAAATTCATCTCTAAACACAATCAGTTTGGAGTAAATTTCCAATGTTTCGGGGTCATTAAAATCAATATTGTTAGGTAATGCCGCTAATTGATTAGATGGTGTCAGTGAAGCATAGACTCTATCAGGCAAAAATTTATGCTGATTGTGATGCGGGTTATTAGAGGAAGCATTTAGCAAGGATATATTTCCCTGTTGGTTTAATGGGGCTGCACTAGATGCAGACAATGAGTTGATAGAATACAATGATGCTAATGATGTAGCTGATGCTGAACGATGTTGCTCTTCCAGTTGCCCTCTTTTTTCCCTTTTTTCACGTTCAATCCTTTCTCTCTCCGCCATTGGAAGCATTTTCTTATACTCAACACGCAGTTTCCTTCCTCCAATTTCTCTACCATTCAAAATGCTGACAACCATGGAAGTTTCCTCCGTGGAATTGAAGTTTGCAAAAGCTAATCCTCTAAAGACACCATTATCGAAATGGTAGTTGAAAGCATATGGCAATGGCAAGTTCAATTTTGACATAACATCGAGTAGCTGCTCCTTTTTTATAGCAAAAGGAATATTCTTGATGACAATAGCAGTAGGAATAACATCATCATCATCCTTTTCGCCAATTACGGGAGAAGTCGGTTGTACTGCAGCTGTTGAAAGGGCATTTGTATCATCCAACTTTTGAGAAGCTGTCAAAGAGGAAGGTACCCGTCTTTCGTTAACGGTGACGGCACTTCCATTGATGGAGTTCAAGGTGGAGGACTGATTCATAGAAACCGACTTTGAATTTGCCAGTAAACTCAAATCAGTGGTATTTTGCTGACCAATTGGTCGTTGGTTAGAAAGCTGTTGTAGACGTTCATTATCCTGTTCCTGAGAGAGTTGTGATTCGTGCGAATGTTGTTGGGATGAACTGGAACCTCCGTTGAGATCATTAGCAAGAGGAGCCATGTTGATATTTGAAATGTTAATGTTTGAAGCGACCTGGTGGGCTTGTTGTTCAATCCAGGGTGTAACATTCATCAAAGAATTAGTTTGCTGAGGTAACCAATTAGGATTGAAGCCTTGTGACGGCTGAGATGATTGGTGGGTGGGGTTTGAGGTCAAGCCGGAAGAGTATTGGTTTAAGCCCGAAGGTGACGACTGATGAACAGGCGTTGTAGCTCCCCCAAAATGTCTCGATTGAGATACTCTCAAACTTACCAACGAGTTACCTGTAGTATTTGGATGGATAGCAGTTATAGAGGCATTCGTTGCATTTCCTCTGTCTCCGCCTCCGTAGGTAGAGGAGGCGTATCCCGAGGCCGAGGACATGGAAGACATGGAAGGACGGCGATTAGAGCCAGTATAATCCCGTTGCTGGTTATCAACTTGAGACTGATCAAAAGTAGGCGAGCCCTGGGAGTAAGCTTTCAAGTCCATGGTGTTATGATCGGATGGCACAAACTTTGGCTTAGTAAATCTCTGTGTTTGGAAGCCCCAATCAGCTCCACTTTTGGTTTATATGTAGAAGGGACCGCAGGTATTTCAGTGGTCTGTTTTCAACTTTTGACAGTGAGTCCTCTGAATCGATCAACTAGTTTCTTGTGTTTAGAAGTCTGACTAGTGATAGGGAATGTGTAAATAAAACAGATAGGACTAACCAAAACACACAAATAGCAGACAGGGATCTTTTTTGAACCGATTAAACTGAGATGTGGGGTATCTGACTTAACTTACAAGACACCAACTTATATTAGTCGGGTGCACAAACAAGATAACTTCGATTTTTAGTTTATGCAATTTAAAACGAATCACCTGGAATGCCTCCTTCACAAGGTAAATTATTTGTTCCGGTGTTTGTTATCGCAATATCGCACTTATTCACTTCAGTGTATCTTTTGTACGGTTTCCAGTAACTTTTCTGCACTTATTTGGTGAAAACTATCTTCTTATTCCTCTTTAATGCCCACCTTCTTATGATTTCAGTCAAATTGGCGATATCTTAGGTGTGATTGTTCGCCGTTCGCAGTTCGCTCTGGCAGAATTTTGCTAAAAGCTGGCTGGTTGTCCAAGTGGCTTGTGCGGGTCGATTTTCAAATTAGCCAACTTCTCGATCCCCTATTTGCTACTTATGGCTGACCCTGTCAGTGACTGAGCCTCTTTATCTTGTAAATGCTCTTATCTGAGAACAAAGGACATCCAGCTGTGTGGCCAGAAAAAAGGGGAGCTGAGTGCTTTATATACTCTTCCATATGTGTAGGGGGTGTTTAATGTGGCAAGGGATGGGAAAACCCGAGGACCAAATAAATTTTTGGGAAGTTATTAGGTTTGGATAAACCAATTCCACTGGAAAAACTTCCATATAATAGACACAGATTATTAGAATAAGTTTTCGAGTTTTGAAGCCAATACTGATGATAATGACTCCGATAAACGTCATCTAAAAAGACAAGGCATAGAAACACCGCCACTTGGGAAAAATTACGTAAGATCGAATTCCTATTGGTTAAATTGATTGTCGATGGGAACATTCCCAAGTTAAAAAAAACGATGTCGACGAAGGATAACTTATTGCGTCGACAGTCATGACTGTCGACGTAAAATCGAGGTCGTCGTTCAACCTCAAGTGAAAAATACGTAAGTGTTAAAATAACGGGCGATGGAGCTCATTCTTGCTGAACTTATCGGGTTATATAGGTGACGTTAAGCTGCTGCAGGACCAGAGATCGCGCTAATCAAAACACAGCATAGATCATAAGCATTCATAATGGTATGTAAATCATCACAAGAAATGACGACGTCGATAGGGCTGAATAGGTCATATCAATGACTCCAATACTAACGATAGATATGTTATCCATAGTCGTCATCTTCAGTGCCAGGAGGAGCTAAGACGCTCGCTAAGAGAAAAGCCACCCAGGAAAACAAGCTCAAACAACAGCTGCAGAATCAACCAACCTCAACTAGAGCAGCAGGCGCAGGTGGATCATCGTCCACTATGCTCAAAATCTACACGGACGAATCTCAAGGATTCAAGGTGGATCCTCTTGTTGTATTGGTTTTGGCTGTCTCCTTCATTTTTTCGGTGATTCTATTACATGTTATGGCAAAGGTTATTGGAAAATAATTCTAATTGCTTTGCGTATGTATATGTGTGATTTTTCTATTTACAAGGAAAATAATATGTCCTCTGTATCTTTATAAGTCTTTCAAAATAGCCCGTATGGCCTCACCCGCCTGCTCGTAGTGAACCAGATGTTTTTCTATTCCCTTGTGGAAATCTAACGTCCATGTTTCAGAGGATTTCAAGCTTTCCCGTAACTTCTCATATTCATATGGGGAGCCTTGTGGACTCCTGTATCCTCTAACTTCAATCTCCACAAACGGAAAATTCTTTCCAATCAATACCTGCAGTGGAATTCCTAGCTTCTTGGAGTTGTTCAGCTTCTCTCCTAAACCCAAATCACTGTTATCTACCTCAAACCTAACATCTGAACCTAGACTAGATAAGAAACAGTCCACTTGAGACTGATCACCTGCAAAACTGTTCGTTGTGACTATTGTTGCATGCAGAGGGGCAACACTTGCAGGCCATCTTAAGCCGCCTTCATCTCTCGTGACCTCAGCAATGGCAGCAACCAATCTACTGACTCCGATTCCATAGCACCCCATTTCGTAACTGTGGTTTTCACCTTTGGAATCAACATATCCAGCATCCAGGGGTCCACTGTACTTCTTTCCTAAGTAGAAAGTGTGGCCAACCTCAATACCCTTCTGACTATATAATTTCCCCTTTTCACAAGCAGAACAGGTGTCTCCCTCTTGTGACTCCGTGATAGAAACGTCTTCAAATGTCACCATACGAGATCTGGAAAAATTAACTAAAAGATCAGGAAGAGCAGTTCCTGGTCCAACTCCAACATCCATAATTCTAATGATGTTCTTGAAGCCGGACTCGTTAGCTTGATTGTATATCTTAATTGCATCCTCTTGACCAATACCATTCTTCAAATCCACTAGATCCTCCTCGTGTAGAAATTTGAGGCTCAATGAACGTCCCTTGGGGACATATATAACACAAAGATTGTCGTCTGTGGTAAGATGGTAGCTCACATCTGCTTCGTCAGCAAATTTCTGATCTGTTTCCATTGATTCCACAGATCTGACTCTCTCGACATTTCCAACGACATTACAGGAATCACAAGTCAATAAGTGGTCTTCTCCTGAAGGGCTTACAAAATGCCATTCATAACTGAGATCGCCTCCTATGGATCCAGAGTCAGCATTTGCTTTCAAGAACGGAACCCTCATCTCTGTGAAAACGTCCCAATATACCTGGTTCATCAGCTCAAACGACTTCAGAGCAGAAATTTCGTCCACATCGAAAGAATAGGCGTCCTTCATAATGAATTCACGCCCTCTCAAAAGTCCTCCACGAGGTCTCTTCTCGTTCCTGTATTTTCTGGTGATCTGATAAACTCGAACAGGAAGCTTTTTATAGCTATCTGCATACAAATTCACTAATTCCGTGATTTCCTCCTCAGCCGTTGCAGCCAGACAGAAATCGTTGATCTTGAAAAGCTCGTCGTTCTGCCATCGATTGGTCTTGTACCATAACGATTGATGAGACATCGCCGACAAAGAAACCTCCTGGCATCCAATTTTGGCCAGATTTCGACGCAAAATATCCTCAATATTCCTTACTGTACTCAATCCTAATGGTAACCAATGTGTCAATCCCGCATTTGGTTGACGAATATAACCCAATTTGATTAATAAATCGGTGGTACTCAAATCCACAATCGACTTGGGCAGCTTTGGTAATGGGTTGCTGAAAACCGTTTTTGTTGAAACAAACCGCTTTAAAATCTTCATTTTAACATATATCCACTCTGATATTGTCCACTGCACTTAAGGCAGCGTTGTCAAACCCTTGAAGTATTCCTGTTCTTGTGTATTCTCTGGACTCTAGATGGTTCTACTATGAATATTTCTGTTTATATATATTTTTTTAAGAGCGCTCCTTGCTTAATGATGTCCCTACTTGGAAAAGTTGAAGATAAAGACATCAAATTTGATAGTCACAAACAGCAAAAAAGTGCATTAATCGATGACTTCATCATAATCATTAAATAACAAATATCTAGCATACATACGAACTGAAAAAAGTACAGTTGGAGCTGCAGTTTTCTTAAATAATAAGAGTGCCCTCATCCTGGAGAAAAGCTATGTTCTCTCGAATTACTTTCAAAATTTCATCATTATTAACCTTTTCAAATAACTGAGAATCCTTAAGATCTTTCGTAACCAACTCCTTCATGATCTGCCAGACCTTTAATTCCAAGTCGAACTTAATCCCCTTCTTCAGAGGAATCAGTCCACCTCCATTATTGGCCTTCTTAGCATCTCGAATGATCTGCCACGATCTGCGACGGTTCTTGGTTTCGTCATCATAAAAGTAGGACTTCGTCAATTGGTCAACGTTCAACTTGGGATAATTACAATGGAAAAATGCATACTTATTGGGGTCGTCGGGATCTGCCTGTAAGATGGATTGTCCATGGAATAAGTTCTGGTTATCTATATATCCGACAATCTTGGTCTTCAGGCCAGTGATCAAAAATGACCCCTCACCAGTCACCCTGCTTGCAAGGTAAAACGTTTCCTTATCTCCCTCTCCTGGGAAGCCCTGCGAGAATAACGGATAGAAGTACTCTGGCCCAAACAGATTGTAATAGTAAGCAAGCAACAACGTCTTGATATGGGTCTTTTTATTCACCAGAATTTGGCCCGACTCAACGGAAGGCGTCGTCATAATGGTCTGTGCAAGAGGCTCCAGACCACTAGCTTTATAGAATATAGGATTTGTCGACCTTTTCCAGAAGTCAGGCCAACAAATCATTCCATGCTTCATGTACTTTTCACCTTGAAAAAGATCTTGAGGCTTTTCAATAGGAATATTGTCGGAATCAAGATACAATGTGTGTGTGAACCTCGATAAAAGAAGAGCCAGAGATTTATATTGGTATCCTTTTAATTTGGAAACGTCCTTCGAAGACATATAATGGTCGAAATAGGAACAATGCACATCTGAAAACACCTGGCTCATTTTGTTGCAAAAGTCATCATTCACATCATAATGTGACATGAAAATTTCTATAGGTGTTGGGTCATTTAATACAGATCTAATGTATTTTATGGATATCGCTGTGAGCCAATAGTATTTCTTTCCTGATACATAGACAATTCCCTTACTGTCCTGACCATAATATGATAGCAAAAGGTCTTCATAGTCTTTGTAGTACCTATTATTCTCCGTCAGATAATGTTCTAAAAGCAGGTTATGTAATCGGCCCAGCTCTTTCTCTTGATCTTTGGACACAACAAGCAAGTTTGATAACTCTGTTAGTCCCAACTTTTGATCGTAATCATCATAGCCATAATACTGGAAGTAACTTTGAGAACTCTGTCTGTATGATGTAAACCTGTCACATTGAGGCTTCAATGTGTCCCTGAATAGCAATGTGATACGAGTCACGAGTTTAGAATTGAGTTGGTCTCGCTTTGTGTTGAAGTTATTACCATTCAGCATACTGATCAAAGTCATCACCAAGATTATACTCAACAGAAATGCAAGGATAGCCCGCTTCTTTAAAAGCTTTGCTGGAATCCTCATATCTCTGTATAACTTCATCTCGTCTCTCGCCTCCCTCTGTTGGGCCTTCTATTGTAAACTAAATCAAAATCACGTAATATCTGCTTTCTCTCAATCTATTTGTTCAACTTCTTTTTGTTTTTTCCATTCCTGTTTCTTTATTTCTTGCAATTTATACTGCTGGTTTCTGTGGAGCCAGTATGTCTGTCTTCAATGGTAGTTCCTAAGCAACAAAATGTCTTTATATAACATCAAAACTCCGTCATCTATTGCTCTGTTTTTCTATCATGAGGGTTAGTAGTTGACTGAAGATTGGCGCTTACTCTAAATCGACGCATTGTAGCGTCGAACGTCCGTTTATTATGTAATCATATAATTGTCGATCGACGCAACCTTTGGTAGCATCAGTGATGAGCTGCCATCTTATCCCTAAGTGATCCACCGCATTAAGGATGTCACTCTGTGACCTTATGAATTGCTGCTATTACTTCCCAAATAACTACATCCTCATTTGGCTCTCAGAGTTGCTCTGAATATAGTCTAGTAAATTAGAAATATAAATGTCAGTGCGTTATGTTTAATACAGTTATCATATAATATACAATTAATTCGAGATGATACCAGGGAGTGCCACCTCGACGTGATTTTAAACGTCCATTTCTTGTCTGATAACGTTAGTAAAGTTCTAAAAATAATGTCTAATTTTCAGTCATCTCTGACAATGCTAAATTTCGGTTCCACAACCTTAAGAAACTTCAAGTGAGTAGGGATTCTCTCTATGAATTGTGCCGGCACAGCGTCGGAAGCCTCCCGCTTGCCTATATGTGAACGATAGTCACCTGACTCACTTGCTGGTCGATGGAGGCTCAACTGTTTGATAGTCTTGCGTTCAGTTTTCAACTGATTTTTCAATACAGTCTCGGTCAGAGTTTTGCTTTTTTCCATCTGAAGAATTCTAGCACTCAAGTCCTTTACTTCTTCACGATACAGTTCCAGTAATTTCTCGTCAGAAGAGAACGGGACAGTCGCAGCCACTTTCTGATTCTCACGCTCGTTGTAGTTGGATAATGCTGTGGAATAGATCTGCGAGAGGCCGGCTTCCGAAATAGACTTCTCAGGTATCATCTGTGTAAACGCCTCTTTTGACTTGATGTGCGTCGGTAGACCTGATATAATTGAGACTAATAGTGAAGACAACTGAGATGAAGAATCTGTCATGACCTGAACATCATTCTTAGATTTTAAAAGTTCCTTTCTATGTGCAGACCTCTCTCTTCTAAGCTTCTGATTCTCAGAATTTAGACCGCGATTTTCATTCTCTAAGAACTCATAATTCTCGAGAGCAGAATCATAACTGGTCTCAATGTCAGATATCTTGCTTTCCAATGATCGATACTGCTCCAGCTCCAATTTCATGTCCTGTATCTCTTTGGTTTGTGAGCTGGACTGCGCCAGACTTGCTTTAAATTTGGCGTTTTCACTTGTTAACTCTTCAACATTTTTCTGTAATTCGTTTTCTTTCTTCAGCCAAGTGGTCTTCAATATCTCAATTTCTGACTTCAGTTTCTCATTTTCTGTTTTCAATACCTCTTTTTCCGTCACAACCTTCTCGTTTTCCTTCTCAAGCTTCTGTTTTTCCAGCTCTAGTTCATTGACCCTCTCAGCAACCACTTGTTTTTCTGTTTTCAGCGACTTGGCTCCTGGAACATCGTAATCAACCGCATCAATGAAATTCTCTTCACTTGGAGAACGATTGGGAAGAGAATCCGGAGTGATTACCTCCCCATATTGTTGTTTCTGGGGCGAAAGCCTTATAAATGAAAGAGCCGAGTTTATCGATAATCTTGCAGAGTGCCGATCATGATCAGCGTCAGATGCTTTCTTCAGTCCTACCGATCCAATCACTTTTCCAGGACCAAAATTTGTAGGAGGTCCAGGGTCTACCGTCTGCGGTGAATATGGTCTCTGTAAAATATTAGGCGGATAGCTAGGACGATGTTGCGGCGGATAATGAGGAACTGGTGGGTGCGGCGGTCTCGAGTTAGGATCCATATATTGCTGTTGGGGAATATGGTATCCACTCCCATTACTGGTGCCCTTGTATAACGAGCCATTAGATCCTCGGTGTGTCATTCCACGGTTCCATTGAGAAGGTGGAGGTTCAATTCCGGAAAATTGATCGCTGCTACCATATGGAGAAGACGAGGACCCATTAAGTGACGGACTATATAGGCTTGCTCCACTTCCCATCATCTGTGGTGGAATAAACATAGCTGTTTTGGGTCGATGTTTCTTCTTTTGTTGCTGCTGTATTCGGGTGGATATCTCAGTTTGTCTAAGGCCGGCTCTTTGGATAGACGACGAATGATCGTCATAAATATCCAGAGATGCTGTCATCTGATTCTCACGCCAGTGTGTCTGTTGTAAGTGTTCTGGACGCGAATGAGTTACAAACTCGTCAGCCAAGAAGTCCTGCGGAAGGGATGTTGTTGAAGAAACGTTCATTCTGAACAGCCGTCAATTGCTGGAATAGGTCTCTATATATTTGGTGCCCAATCGACTCTAACAAATGCCTTGATGTAATGAGAGTTGGCTCTGTTGTATAGCCAAAACGATTTAGATCTTATTTTTTGCCGTTGTTATCTAGGATAACTTGATCTCCTTCAATGGTATTAAACGCGTTTCCAGTAAGGGATGTGTAATTATTAGCTGTTTGTTTCCCGAGACAAATTCTTTTGTTCTCTTTCAAATTTGGCCAACACCGTTGATATCTCGGCCAGTATACTCCGATATGTTCTTTTGCTTCTGTTCCTGCGTGTTTATTTGTTACAGGTCTCTTTTTGCCCAGGTTCAGTTATATTTCTTATTTTGAATCAACGTTCTTGAAGAAATTCTATTTTTCGAGGGTGAGGATTTCTCTAATCGGCCAAATTGGTATTATTTGGCCGGTGCTACCTTTAAAATAGGAATAGTCTGATATAGAGGGTCATTTGGGAACTAGCTGGTAATCTGAAAGATGTAAGAGATGTGAAGTTAATTTAGAATAAACAGAAAGAAAGAATGGGTGGAAAAAAGACTTTGAAGTTGTCATTTAATGGTGAACTCTGCATAATATGGAGAAAAAATTGGTAGCCAAAAAATCTTCGATCAATAATAATATGTGACAACATAACTAATATACAAATGGTGTTAATTGGGGCCAGAGTCCAACAATCTTGTAAACTCAAGCAATGCAATAAATGGAAATAAATGTCAGTCGGTTCGCAGACGGTTTTTCTTGGTTCCAACACATCTAGCAGTATGAGCCTGAAATCTCTGGAGACGATCATGTCTCTTACCACATAGGGGACATTTAAATCGATCTGAATGGATTATTATGTGACGCTTCAGGTCGTCATCTGTGGAGTAATATTTAAAACAGGTAGCACATTGGTACTCTGGTCTGAGTAAACTGTGTTTATGAAGCTTGTGTTTGTTGAGACGATCTCTTCTTGTGAATGAATGTTCGCACTGATCGCATTTAAAAGGTCTAACTAATATGTCGGATACGGCTCTTCTTTTGTGAGCTGGCTGTTTTGCCAAAACTGAGCTGATTTTGTCTGAAGAGTGAATGGAAGGGTCTCGTTTTTCTTGATTCAGCGGAGAATTGGGCTCTAAGGGCAGTTCTGTTGACGAAGTGCTATAAACTATTGGATTTATTGATTGTCGAGAAACCCCTAATTCATCAGATATGACTGAAGGATTCGAAACAGGGGTCGGATGAAGGTTAATCATGGAAATATCATAAAATGGGAAATGTGAGGCAGTATCTGGATTTGGAGAAGATTTGGTACTGCTTGCAATTGATTCTTCGTCTTCGGATGTATCTTGCTGGATATATATGTTAGGAATTACTTCTGTTTGGAGAGGAAGCGACTGTGATGACAATTCGGAAGAGTGGGTTTGGTGATAAAAAGTTGGATATTCCTGGCCATAGGAAAATAAAAATTGATGTGATGATCTAGGAAGCATGGGAGGAGATGAATTCATGTTAAGATCCTGCATCCCAATCGTGGAAGTTATATCTTCCTGTATAATTTGTGGAATATTGGCTTCCATTTGAGCATTTTGAGTAGGGCAGGAAGGCTCAGAAACTTCAGATGCGAACAAAATCTCCTCTATATTCCAGGTAGCACTTTGGTCGTCTGTGTTTTGTTCCTGTTCCGATTCTGTGCTATTTTCATCAAAATTTATGTTGTTCAAACTGGACATAATAAGCACCTCAGTTTCCGAAATTGGGTTTTTGTCGAAATTCAACATAAGCATCAATTTATCCTCCAAAACAGACAGTATATTTCCACTCCAAGCGAATGTGGGAAAGTCAGACTTTGTCCAGTCTAGCCCAGTTGTCAAGTTTTGGTGTCTATTTCCACAGAGATGCTGGTTTTATCTTCAATTATAATTCAGATCGTATCCGTTTCTTAGGAGAACTGAAGATGGGATGAGCAGAGTGCGAAGTTGTAGGAAAACTTTATACTACATCTCGAACTTTTAAATGTATTTGTAAGGCACAACTTTCCTGACCTTTTAGGCTATACCATACCATTGTTTCTAAATGGCTGGTTGTGATGTAGCAAGGATCCCAATTGTCGGTTTTACCTGTGTCATGTGGTTTGTCCTACTGGGGCTCAGTCTGGTCACAGGCGATCCTGCATGGTTGTCGCGCCCAAGAAATTTCAACCCGGGCCGAAAAAAGCCTTAAGGAAGAGTCTTCGTGTGGGACGGGCTAACAGTTGTAGAGATGGTGGAGAGGATACTAGACAATCCAGATACATTAAAGCTAGATCGATCAATTTTATGGTAAATATTAGCATCAATTAACAAGCTGATTTCAAATCGCAAATTTGCTCTATAACTACCGGTCTTTTCTTGTATGATCATTTGCTACCATCTTCTGTTCACCGCCTTAGATCTGGTCTTGGACTAAATCTGGCAGTGTCACGAAAAAAACCTGCGCCTGTCTGAAAACGGTTCTTATCACAGATACTCGGAAATTGCAAGAAAATAACGGCATTCAGGTCATCAACCACATTATCTGGTTGTTTCATCGAGTTCCTATTTGCTTTCCGAGTAACACTTCTGTCTGTTCGGTAAAATAGTCAGAATTCAATAACATCAACCGACAATCCCGCTAGCAATGATCGATATTAAACAACGAGCACATGGGCCCACACGAGCTCTGTATACCTCCCATCTATTGCATGACATGCGTCTGTGTCAAGCCTGTGTTTCTCAATTATCTCATTATAGTTGTAGCTTTATTGTGGTCGGTTATGGACGGCCCAAATAACCGTTGGTAGAACGAATATTGGCTTCTTCAATGCAACAAGGAATTGGCATCTACAGGTCAGGGGCACACTCCAGCATTTTCTGCAAGGGAAACCCCTAAACTAAGCCACATGCATACTCCCTGCCCACTATGACCCTTGGTCATTAATGGTCCTGTCCCCAGAATCTCTCTTAACAATCACCTGGCTGTGCTGCCAAGCCCATGTTCCAAAAAGATTGCCGAGGCCGATTATCTTACCAAGTGGTTCAACACCCCTACTGATATCGATAGGAAATGGAGTGGATTTATTTACAGATTTTACGTTATGGTGTTGCAACGGAGGTGAAATGGATCTCGAAAGCAAAAGATAATTTCTGTCGTAGCTATTGATGTTGAGGAAAGAAGGGCTCCCAAAATTAATCCTAATCTAAAACTGACCTCAGTCTACATGTTCGGTAGCTGACTTTTCTCGGCTGAACCATCTGGTGAAATCATGACTCATTTGCTTGATCGTCTTAATGCCAAATCAATGACGTAGTTGTCAAACTCCGCAGAAATTAGCCACAAAACGTCATTTGCTTCTGTGCTTAGTTTGCTGGGTATGCATACATCGCAGCCCAGTCTATGTCAAGCTCCCTACAGATCTCGACTTGATGCAGAGAACCAATTCCATCCACTCGGAGACGTTCTATTGACCACAGATTCCACCCTGATCTGGTTTGAAACCAAGTCTATCAACCAAGGTCACAGTCGTGATCTTCTTATTATGACATCGGTACGAATTTCTTCTGAATATGACAAAACCTGGTGGAACATGCAAGGACCCTATAGAAGTTCTGTTGGATCTGGTTCAGATGACATCATAGCGAGACCCTTGAATCATCTTGAGGCCCGAGTTCAAGAGGCGATCGGTCCCGATCCCGACCAAATCTTCACACTAATCATGCTGTGACATCTTCTCCGGACGCAAAAGCCTTTCGTCCCGTAAGTCCGTCCGTGAAACCAGGACATCCGCATCAGCAGACTCCGGTTCAGGAATTAATGATCCTTCATCACGGGGCGCAAAAAGTCATGGTCATGATCTTCGGTCACGTGCTTCTCCGTTTTTTCTTTTTGAATCTGATGCGTTGCTGATGCATGGACGTGCAGAATAATGGCTCTGGATTCTATTGTTCAAAAATTCCCTATTCAGACAATTCAGGGGGTGAAATAAAAGTTTACTGATCAATGCCTTACTGGATTGCCTCTCGAAATGTAAAGATAGCAAAACGATTAAGGCACTGGTTTATCTTGCAAGACAAGTCGCGTCAAATGGATGTTCTGAAAGCTAGGCATTAGAATCACCAAACGGCATCTCGATCAGAACTCTAAACAACTCGTTTCAAACTGTTGTTGCCAGCGAGTTTTAATTGGCTGAGGCAGCTCGGGAGTATAGCTAAGGGTCGTGCGGGGACGTGCGGGGCGCGCCTGACTTGATCTATTAGACTAAAATAGAGAATGGATCGATATTAAGTGAGAATGTGCTTTCTACGACATTTGAACAACTTGGGTATATCAAATTTCCTCCAACATAAAATTCCCTTTATATATTATGCATTAGCCAACAACTATTGAATTGTCGTAGAAAAGAATCGGAAAAGGCAACTCAAACAGAGACATCACTCATAAATAGATAAACACCTATAAGAAGGTGATAAAACAGTAGAAATAAAACAGTAGAAATAAAGGGAACTGATAATATAAAACCTGATAATATACGACCTGAACGAAATATAGCAGCAATTAGCGGTTGTCCATATATCGTCATGCAAAATAGAATATAGACACCAATATATTCTCAAAAATAGTCGATGGAAGCAGCAAATTACAAAGTAAAATCAATCAAGTATTTCTTAAAGGGCACTTATCCAAATGTTTCTGGTATCGATGACTTCGATCGTGTCTTCTGCCACAATGGGGACATTTGTATTTATCTGTGTGGATAAGTCTATGTCTATTCAGGTTTTCCCTCGAACTCAGAATTTTGGAACAATCTGTGCACTTGTAGAATATCTTCTTTCCTTCGTGAACTTTCTTGTGATGTTCATTTAGTCTGGACTTTCTAGTGAATGAGCTTGGACAGTCGGCACATTTGAATTGTTTATCTTGCAGTTTCTGGACTATAGATTTAATATCCAGGTCGTTGTAAAGTGAGTTCTCCCAGGAGCCACTGGATATTGAATTTCGTGATGAACTCTTGAGCTCCAACGAGCTAGCCTTAGTGAGATCGATGGGATCACAGGACTCATTAACTTCGGTTTGAAAAAATGACACATCCACAGAAGGTGATGAAGAAAAAGGAGAGCCTCCAATGGAGGATGAGATAGAATATGAATCGTCAGACTCGAATGCAAAGCCAGACTCTGACGATATACTTGGTCGTAGCAGATTTGTTTTGTAGTACAACGTCTGTTGTGATGCCTCGACAGGCACTATCGTAAACGATTCGGAATATGGCAAAGACTGGTTGACGAGTTGGTCATCTATAACTAGAGCCGGCTTCTTTTGAGCTTGTTGTGTCATTTTTTCTAAGGAGACTTGTCGAGGAGATTTCGCTGAATTTTGAGCGTAAGAGTGGTATTCCATTGTGAGTATTTCTTCCGAGTCCATTGATAGCACATTGGAAATGGCATCCTGAGTAAAAATGCCTAAAAATTCGTTATAGTCGTGAGTTTGTGTGGTCTTTGACATTATTTCTGTCAAGGAGGTCTGGCAACTGGAATGACTGAATTGGGCACAAAAACTGATACATGGGCAGGGGACCCTAGAGGTTTTATAATAGCCCGTTTTCTGCACAAACATTCGTCAGAAAGGGTGTAGATCTCGAGTCTATCAAAGGCTATCATTTCTGGGGCGCTACATATTGCAGTCATTGTTTAAGTCTATTATTTTACTGCACACAGTCGTTGCAGGGTTTTCTGTACGAATCTCAACTTACTGTTATGCTAGGTTGTTTGGTCATTCTAACAATTATGGGCACTTTTGTAAGGGTGCTTAGAAATTGAGATGCACAATAGATAACCTTATGCAGAAGTCTATTGTCGACAATGGTCAGCTTATACACCAGCCCCAATAGGTCAGCAAGGAACAGACAGTGTGGCTATGCTTTGCCAGAAAAGAACTGCGGTAGCAGGCGAGAACCAGCATCCGACATTCACACCCCCTCGAACTACGGTACAATTTCTGCTTTTGACCCCTCACCCTTGATTTTCCCTAAGCGCAGATATGCTGCAGCTGCAGAGAAACAATAGAAATTCGACGCATTTTGCTCGGCCCAAACAAAAATTATTATTTCCTCATTGGGTCATATTTCTGTTTCTCGGGGCTAAGATAACCTGCAACCCGTGGGCAGAGCTCAACCTTGCGGTCAGTCTCTGTTTATCTTCTCATCAGCTCTGTTGTTCTCCTAAGTCAACTCTTTTATTGGATTCTCAAAGCCTGTCCCTAGAAAATGACCTCTTGTTCTCGTTTGTGTGTTCTCTCACAAGAGGGCTTACTCAAGCAACATTGTATGATCATCAAAAGCACATGTAGTGTCTATTATACGTCCAGGGTTGCGTGATAGGTAAACGCACCTGATTCAGTTTTATGTCCCTGCAAGAAAATGCCCATCTTGGCCACCCCTACAGATCCACCACGGGGTAAACCGGGGTAGCAATCGCGGACATACAAAAATTTCACCGCACAATCTAGTTACTTCAGGGGTGCGGGCCCCTAAAACATATATTAGCCCAGCACTAAAACTACTTCACACATACCAAGGAACTTCAATGTCCAACATATCCATAGAAAAGACAAAACACTAACATAATTCAAACTGGGAAACATCAGATAAATTACAAACACTTCAGACGAACCCATACCAGTCAAACAACCTGCCGTTTGATGGTCAACAGTCATATTTCATTTCTCCCTGGAATCGCAACCTTGTATTCCAGTCGGCTCCAGATAGATTGTCGAAAAGTCCCGAAAAATCACCGAATTCTAGAAAGAATAGATCCATAAAACATCATATACTAATACAACAATTACTAACCCTCAAGTCTATTATAGATTGGCGTTATGTCAAAAACGAGTCATCGTCATACAAATGTACATAGTCAATAATATGAGGACAATTAGCAAAATACAAGTAAATATATCACAATTCTGAGTCTTTAATGATGTAGCTTTCTAAAATTTTCCGATCTTCCTCGCTCAAACGCCAACCAGATCCATCCCCCTTGTGTTTCTCCAAATAGGTCTCATACATTTGCAGGGCTTCTGTCTCTATTGTATCAAGATCCAATATCGGTTCCCCCTTCCTTTCGTCGCTTGTTAACTTAGACCACAAAGCAATACACGAACCTCCTGAGTTTTCTATCTCAGAATGGCTAGACGGACATCTGCATCTACAGCCAACCCCAAGGTCGGCATTAGAGCTAGGCTTGTCATACTCCGCCCAATATTTTTCTTCTGTCTCAGAGTATCCATGTTTGTATTTATCACTTTCCTTGTAGGTTAGCTGGTTAGGTGAGTTAGATGGGCAATGACCCAAGGTAGAGTGTTTGTAGCCAATATCCCTAAAGTAGTGAATATCAGAAAAATTAAGGAACATGCCAGCAGCTAATGAGTGAATAGGAGCATCCCCCCATCTCTCAGAGAAAAATCCCTTGGATTTCTCCAGAAATGCAAAATATTGTTCATACGATTGAGAGTTGAATAAACCGGTTCTAGCAATCTCAAAATTAGACCAAAAATGACATAAATTATACTCAGAGGCATCAAACTGATCCGAGTATATGGAACGAAGACCACGTCTATTGCTATGGTCAACAAGTTTATCAATGGAGTTCTGGTCAATATGTTCTAGATCAAGATCTGGCAAACTTGCTGACTCGAGTGCTCTATACATGGGAACCCGCTGTTGCAGCAACTCCCATAAATCTGATTTGCTTCTGATGCCCTTATAGTGTCCAGAATTAGCTCCTTTATAGAAGTCAAAGTCGTCGATGAAAAAACTCCAGGAATCAGGAACTTTAATTTTGTGCAATCGTATGAATGACCTAGTGTATCGAAATAAGTTGGGTACTGTATTGACTAGCTCTTTGATGGCGACAGTGAATCCGTATGATTTTCCTGCATTTTCCATCTCCACGAATGGATCATAAGTTAGATCACAATAGAAATCAACGAAAGGCTCCACTCTCCAGTACCAATCCAACTTCTTCACTAATGGGTGCTTGAAAAAATATCCGGAGTAAAATCTGCACATTTTGTGGTAACTTGCCATGCTGCCGTACATGATTTCTCTATCTCCTTGGGATTCAATAGCCTCGTTGAAAAGAGCAGGATCAGATGCTTCCTCGTCAAAGTTCCATTTATCGGGGGGTATAACCCCAAATTCGACAAGACCACTGCTCATCTCAGCCACTCTTTGTTTGAACTCGTCCGAGAACTCCTCATTGTTGAGAAAAACCCAGGGATAATTAAACCATTGGTTGAAGTGTCTTTCTAGTGACTTCATTGATGAAATTACACCATTTATTTCGGAGTTTCTAGCCAGTACGACGAACGCAGCATTGGCCCTAGGTTGTTCCCTTTCCAACTCCACATCTCGACACCCACTAGCGAAAACAGAGTCCATCTTTGACCCTATCGGTCTCTGAGACATGGGGTAGCTATTCAGCATCTGTGAAGTATATTTATCCTCAAATTTTAGCTTATTAAGCTGGGTAATATCAGCTTCTCCAGTAAATTTAGTTAGCCTTAACGCTATCAGTGTTATCGTCAGAGCCACCAGCACCCATACTCTAACAACAATCCTTCTATATATTTTGACTTTATGTGATAGTAGTGATTTCAGTTTCAGTCCAGTTGAAAAGTTTGGTCTTTCTATTGTTGTTTTCACCGGTAGCTGTTGTCGGTTGAACCATCCTGTAATACCTCCAGGAAACCACATTACTTTGTTATCAGAACCCCCGACCTGTCTGCAACTCCAGTAATGAACATTAACTCTGATTATTCTTCTCAGAGTATTTCACCTTACCTCAGCCTGCGTTTCGGTCTCTGGTCCCAAAATACTCCACCCCACCTTGTTATGATGGACCCTCAAATCCTTCTCAAATCTCCTGAAACCTCTGCTTTAATTTCGTGTCTTGCTTATGTCAGAATTTAGTCATTTAACACCCGTACATCTGAATCATCCAACCTGCTCTGAATGGCCTTACTCCTGACAGCTGACAAAAACGAAAGGAGACGGTATCTACTTTCCACCATAAACGTCAACAGTCTAACCAGATATCAAGTCCTCACTATTCAAACGTGATTGCAGACTTAAATTTGATATTTGTCTGAGTCTCATTCAAATTTTTGGTCTTGTGACCCTTATCTTAGCTCCAACTGTCAAAACTTTAAAGGAAGTTCTGGGAATGTGTATATTGAGTTGTAGATTGGAGTTACTATCGTCGTTGGCTTGGTTGGATGGTTCTCTTCAAGACGATCCAAAGGTCTTTCGTTGGCTTTCTGTCCTATTGTTTATGTAATATGTTATGTAATCACCTTTTGAGAGAAACCTTTGTAGTAAAAGAGGTCCATGGAGATCGAAAATTGTCATTTTATCAAGGGATATAAGTCAATCACAATGAAGATAGTTTGGTACTGACTATAAACAGGTGAAATTATCCCGCAAAAACCTGTTTGATGCCTCCTTCTATCCTAGGAAGATGATAGAGTGAAAAAAAAATTCCTGTCGCTCGTCCATCTGATAAGTATTTGAAGAAGGATGTGGAGGCAATTTGGATGATACAGTGATATTATAGACGTTTTGTGTTCGCTGAAGGCGTTGATGAGTATATATGACATAGAGGAATGGATATTTCGTTTTTGAGAGCGATCTGCAGGGCCAAAAGTCGACCGTTGAGACATTTAGATCGGCACTTACTATTTTTAAGATGGCATTCCGTGAAGAAAGGCTCAAATAAGACGATAAATGGACTTCCGGTTGATGAGAAATGGACAAAGCGGCAGAATTTATTACGTTTCTTTCGTGTAACCAAAGGCGAAGATTACGATAAGCAAAAATTGGCCCATTACGGACTATCATTAGATGACATGAACCAATACGTACGAAATCCCAAGAGGTTAACTCCAGAGGCAATCGAGCACTGGAATACTGCCAAGGAGATGCAAAAAAATGTTCAGAATGATGGAGAAATGGATGAAGTTATGTCTGAAGAAGTTGGAGATGCAGATACTGATGGTTTGCCTGGTTTGATTAGTTTTGATATCTCCCCAGATCAGAAACATTTCGAGCTCGTCAGGCTCAAGTCGGTTATCGATGAAGTATTTTCTACGGATAATATGAGTAATTTGAAACCAAATTTCATATCGTCATACACACAGATGGCAACTGCCTATGGAACGGCCTATCTGGATTATCTGCGAGCCAGAGGAGAACAAGATATTCCTTCCTTAAGTAAGACCCAATTTATTGATTTTGCTTGTCAACATGTCCTTCAGAATAGGCTCACCGAAACAACTTCTACCATAATCAAGAGATCACGTATTGAGAGGTTTCCACTTGAGGATGCTGATCTTGGCAATAAGATTAAAGCTCTTTCAAGTACTAATCTGTCGAGTATCTCTCTCATCAGTCAAATTTATGATCAGATCCCGGAACCCAAGATCTTGCATTTTGAGGCATCTGATTTGGAATCATTTTTAAATTCAATAAACTCGATCTTTGATGAGAAAAATGACGAACAGAAGTGGTTAATCGATTTTTACACAGAGATGATACACAACAATTTGCCTTTAACCGAAGTAGAAGCTTGCAATTTTCAGAAATTGCTGCTCGAGAGCCAATCGCCTCTCGAAGAACTTCTTAATCTTCTGGAAAACAATAAATCCATCATTAATCCTCATGTTTGCCATTTCAACTTACTATTGAAGTCATATCCCAAAGAATCACACTTGATTTTATCCAAAATGTCAGAACATAATATCAACCCAGACAGAGATACTTTCCTTTATTTACTAGATTATGCTGGTTCAAATGGAAATCTTCCGATGGCGATACGGGTCATCTACTTTATAATTAAGAAACGTCGTCTAAATCTGGATTCCTCCCTAGTTGAGTCAATGATAAGATCTCTGACCAAGTGTCATGAGTCGAAGCTTGCTCTCGTTCTTATATGGAAGGTATGCGAGTCCTATGACTTGCAAAGAGATCCTCTCAAGGATTACCAAAATCCAGGAACGGATTCTCAGATCTTGGTGATGGACTACCTGACTTCCACTTTTCATTGTGCTAACCCTCACACGCCTTCTCTAACCCATACCATTAAACCCACTGCTGCCATGATAAGACCATTACTAAAGTTATATAACAAGGGAGCAACACCTACATTATTAGCGGAAGTGGTCAAATTAGTAGAACGATATGACATAGATTTATAGAATATGACCTGACGACCATTGATTTATGTACAATTAATATAATAGATGAACAATACACATATCATCGTATCGGAATAGCAAGTTACCTAACAGTTCACCTGGCTCAGCATCCTTTTGTACATGATTTTATCTGCTCCAGCCGTATCGGTTATGACCTCACTCCATATGATTTCGGCACTTAACTGTCCCCCGTAGACACATGCAGAATCTAGTCCAGTAGAAAATTCCCGGTGTCTCAATCCTCTTTTAGCATCGTGGCCATAATAGACTTTTGTTCCAAAAGTCAAATCAGAATGAGACGAATTTTTTAATCTTTCTTCGACAATCTTACGTTGGTGAAGAGTCCAGTGTTTTGTCCAAGGTTGAGACTTCTCCCCATCTACCTTGTCATGCCTGTCATCAGTAGGAATAGTCCAGTCTGGTGGAAGTAAATTTCTAACGGTGGTCACATCTTCAGGATTTTGCTCCTCGAGATTAGAAATGTTCCAAAGAAGACCTGCATGGACGCCGACCCCTTCCGATGGGTATTCGAAATACTTCGTCTGCTTACCATTCGTCAGATGAGGAACTGGTCCTAATTCCTGAATAGCCGGACAAGATGAAAGATAAGAAATGTGATCAGGTGTGAGATGTTTTGCAATTCTCATCTCATCATCCAAATCGTATTGCTCAGAGATGTGAAGAGATTCTCCAGCCTCAGGAACTTCAGATCCATTACGATTCACAAATTCCAGATGAGGAAGTCCATGATATTGGGCATATCTCTTGAGAATCTCCATTTCATGATTTCCCAAAATACAGTTGATATTATTTTCAATAGCATAATCTATGACTCCTAATGAGTTCTTACCCTTAGCAATAAAGTCTCCTAGTAATAATACCCAGTCGTTTTTTCCTCCATCATATTTGACCTTCTTCAACAATTTCTGTAATTGAGCCAATGATCCATGAACATCTCCAATCAATATCAGTCTTTTGGCCATTTTAGAAGGTAGTTGATGGTTTTTATACTTCTTAAAATGACTTATAAAAAGTTTGCTAGATCTTCTTAATAAAGGCCATCCTTTCAAATCAGGAACCTCTTTAAACGGAGAATCGCCATCGGAGAATCGAGCTATTTCGAGATCATCTGTTTCTGTCCAGTCATTGTAATCATAATCTCGAGACAAGATACTCTCTTCTTTTTTAGCCTTCTTGGGCGGTATAACTGGATGCAGATATACCTCCTCAGAAGAAACTTTTATTAATTGTGGGATTGTTGCTCCGGGAGGAGCAAGATTCGGTAGAAATACCAAAAAAAAGTATAGCATAGGCAATCCAATAACCACAGATGCAGCATAAAGTCCGTATTTCAGATGTTTGTTGTACTCATGTTCTCCTGACGAATATAGGGACTCATAGTCGTTACCGCTTGAAAGCAAATAGTCCTGTGATGCTTGTTGTTGTTCCGTGGATATCAACGGAGATCTTTCGGACGCTTTCATTTATAGATTTCCTAAGTTTTATTCTGCGGTGTTTACCATCCAATATCTGAAAACTAAGGCTTTTAATAATCTGGTTTTATAATGACCACCTTTTGATCTCTCTCTATTCAACTTATCTATGGGAAATCTATATTAAAACCTATCAAGGTTCTCCCAGAAGGCAAAATTCTTTGAATACAATCTAAGTACTAACGATGGCCCGAAGCTGCTTTTTAACTGTTTAATATAAATAAAATAAAGAAGCAATCGATGAAAAGGAATAACATAAAAGTAATATATATACAGCCATTCGGGCACTGGTGGAACACACGGGCACGTGTTGGTTTGTCATGTGATTTAATCCACATGACGTTACTTTTCTTCCAAAGCTTTCGCCATTTCGACAAGAAACAAATGATCCATATAGATTAATAATGTAGAGATAAATACTGATACTGAACTAGAAATGTAAATCATCGAAAGTTATATACAAGAATTATAGGTACTAGTGAATACATACAGGAAAT
This sequence comes from Ogataea nemodendra, assembly GCA_030567775.1. Lineage (NCBI taxonomy): Eukaryota > Fungi > Ascomycota > Pichiomycetes > Pichiales > Pichiaceae > Ogataea > Ogataea nemodendra. The sequence goes on from JAJLSV010000040.1 coordinate 620,896, forward strand.
CAAGGTATGACAACTTGAGCTCAAATATTGTCTCTATTTGGAAGTCTTAAGCTCTTCCTCCGTCTTGAACTCACCAGAAACAAGGTCTGTCAACATTTTTTGCATTTCCTGGGTCTCCTGGTCCACAGGCATTTTGGCTAGTTCCTTCTCGGCTTCAGCACCTCCTAAAAGATGTTTCATTCTTTGGCCGAACTCTGTAGCACCCGAGATGTCAAAGTACCAAAATGAGCCCGTCACAAACATCGACATAGATGTCACAGCTAATAATGACGCATGAGAAACCGCACTGAGAGCATCCTTGTAGAATGAAAACTTTGGTGGGACATGGTTGTGCTGGAAGAAATTAGGGTTATACCTTCTTCTCACTACTCCTCTATATGCAATCTTTGAAGCAATATATGTAGCAACTGTGCACCCGTAGAACAATGCAGCCTGATAGAATCTACGTTCATTGTATTTAAGGACCGCCTCCGATTTCTTGGAAGGGTCTCCTCTTCCGATAATCTTTCCAAAATCCAAAGCTGGAGTCACCATTTCTTCTTCAGCTATTCACAAAAACTTTTGATCTCTTATACGTGATCCTTATGAGCTATCAGAACCTCGCTGTCCGCCCTCTTAAACCCTAATCAACACCTTATACTTAAGTTGAATTCAGTTCCATTTGATGTCCGTATGGCTCAAATTTGAATTCTACATCCTTGCACTAGCGGTAAAGTTCTGTTATTTATTATGTAATTAATTATATAATATATGTCTGCTAAGAGAATATTCGTTGCTCAAGGGAGAGAGAGCCTTGAGAAATATTAACCAATTAGAGCTACCTCATATTATTGTATTTTGGGATATTTCATAGTGAAGAATCCACTCTATCAGTCATGAGAAGACTATAAATTTGCAATCAAAGTATTTTATTCGTTAGATAGTTCGACCACTAGACAGTTATCACTTCCTAAAGTTAGAGAATAAGCGAGTTGAAGATATCATTAGGTAATCATACATATCGCATCCTTACACGAAAGATGTTACAGGGATACCTAGATAAGTCTGATCTGAACAATAAGGGATGGCCTCGGAGATATGAAGACAAGAGGTGGAAACACAGATGAAACAAGGCTACTTAGTTAACCTGAGCCTTAGTTATGGGAAAGAGAATAGCTGTAGTTTCAAAGAGAAGAGCTGCGAGAAAAATGAATTCAAAATAACGTATATAGGTGATTATGCAGCGACTTTAGCGAGTTCAGGACTGGTTAAATGGACAATTTTGACTCCATGCTGCAGGTATATCTCTTCTGTTTCTGGATTTTTGTTTGGAAACACTGATCTCGAGCATTCAGAAATGACATAGGTCTGGAATCCGAGTTCGGCTGCATCAATCGACGAGTTAAGCACACAATAATCGTAGGCAATTCCAACGGTGTAGACATCGGTGATTTTGTTGTCTTTGAGGAACTTCTCGCATTCAGTGTGATGTAATTTCCAGGTATCCTGGAAACACGAGTAGTATTCTCTGTCCTGTAGATATCCTTTTTTGACTACACACGTTGGGACCGTTTGATTTTTCATCAAAAAGTCGAATTTCGTCTGGAATTCTGTTGGGAACGAGGATCCAAAAGACTCCTGGATACAATGATCCGGCCATAGAACTTGTTCTTTTTTCTCATTTGGTCCCTTGATAGGATGGTCAAAAATCTTAGTTGAATATGGAGCTAGGTGATGATATGAGGCAAACGAAGTGTGGTCTTTTGGATGCCAATCCTTAGTTGCTATGATTGCTTTCCAATGATATTTTTCAATATTCAACAGATCCAGGATTAGAGGAATTGTTTCCCTTCCTTCTTTGAGGGCTAACGATCCATTTGGAGGTAAAAAATCTTCCTGCAGATCAACCACTATTAATGCTGGTCTAAAATCATGCGACATTTTGTTTAATTATATCGATTGACTTAACTCTCAGATGGTGTCAATTTCACTAGAAGGTTGTCTCTCGACCTTCTTATATACCTTTTCTTGTCCGTAATCACCTGTTCTGTTTTTTACCTATTCTGGGCCGTTAGGTCCCATTATCACGAGTCATGGTGTCAAGACACAATTTAGGCGGGGGGTTGTAGAAAAAATATGTGCGCTCCTTAACCCTAACCTTTGTCTCCCGACAATCGTATGTTCTTTGTTCTTAAGACCTGACTGAAATAGGTGTTTTGTGAAGCATTAGTGTCACATAAAAGATACAGAAAGAACACAGAGGTGACTGAAATACTGTGAGAGGGAAAAAAACGGAAAAAAGGAGCTCGATTCGAAGATATACAACACAGGGAGAAACAAGAGGCAGAAAAGGGCAACTGGGATATTATTACGAGTCATATCTGTGGATCGAGAACTCAATACAAAGGAATCAGAGTATCCAGCAAACCATTCGACTTATTTGTGTTCTAATTGATACTCTAGAAGGTGAGATCACAACCAAAGTGGGTCAAATATACTGATACTCGAAGGTTTAATGGCCGGTATGTGTGTCGAAAACTCTCCCCTTTCGGCGAAAGTGGGCTCAGACCTAAGTCCCACCATCGGTTCATCATGTTCAGATATGTCCTTAGATACAGGTTCTAAGCAGAGTCATCACTCATCGGTTTCTGAAATTTTGGAACCAGAAAACACCCAGGGACCTCCGCTCTCTCTGGGGGATATCTTTGATACTATGGTTTTACGGGATCACACCGGCTGCATCGACGTCAAGAGAACATTGGAGTCCGTTTTGGAAGAACAGTCACAACTGACAGACATCAACAAACTTGCTAATAAACTAGCTGATGACAATGAGGAAGTCAGAGAACAAAACAAGCTCGAGTTTGTCAGTGCTCTGACTATCGTCAAGATTGTCAAGGAAATCAACTCTTTGCTTAATTCGCCTATGGATGAACCAGCCTTCTGTAGGGCAGCGAATATGTGTTTATTAATCCCTTCAATTTTTAAACATCACTTTCAATTGCCCCAAACACACCCCAATTTTGGCTTCAAGAATTTTGGGGTCCTTTTGGGAATCGAGAAATTAGGACTCGTCAAGCCTCTTTTAAGTTTGCTCTTCATAGCACCAAAATATGATTATGCTTACCAAGAGAAACTAAAGAAGGTTTTTGTTCTATTGATCGCTCTTCACCCAATAAATAGTTATCTCTTCGACAACTTACTTTCAAGCTTTGTTAGGAAGGATATCTTTGATATGTTCGCTCACATATTTCAATTTGGAAAATGTGATTTTACCGGCACGGAGAATATCCAAGAACATTTCGATGGTTTGCTTTCATTATTTACTCGTTTCAGTGATTGTGCCACCCTAGATCAGAGCACTTTGAGCGAAGACAAAACAAATGAAGTATTGTTCAACCTGATCTTACCTGACCCTTTTGATTCAGTCCTTTTCAAAAGCATCGAGCTTCTAATGAAGCTAGATGCTTTGTTTCCTAGTATACAACATGGATCAGATTCGTTTGATAATTTAGCAGAACTAGCTCTAATATCTTCGAAGGATAATTTACATAGAGAGGCATTGGCATTATATTGTCTCAATAGACCAGACAGTCTGATGAAATTAGATAACATTGCTGATTCGTTTTCCTTATCAGGTTCAAAGAATTATAATAACCAAGAGAAATTGGCGTACTATGTACTTGTGAAAATCAGTGAAATGTTGATCATTAATTTCCCGTTGATTAATATCCGTGATGAGAGGCTCCTGAGAATATTGATTAAAACAAATAATTCAAATTATAAACAATGCCTTGGTCTCACTGATAAGTCGTACAACTACACAGTCAATGACGCCACAATGAAAGTTCTGTTTGAGGTAGTCGACCAGAATTTTAAATTGGATTTCTCAAAAGAACGGTTTATGTTGCAATATCTTAAGACAAGTTTAAAAAATATTGACTACAATTTAAATTCGTTTGATTCTTTTTTGAGTATCCACAGTCTATTGAACGATATGGGAAGCCGCTTGTCTCTTCATGCTTTGATGGAAACAGTTCAGTTTATTCTCTCTTCCTACTTAAACAAGTTAGAGTTTTTGCATGTTGGGAATCATTCTAGGATTCCAGCTTTCTTGACAAAATCTTTTGGAATCGAGTATATCCCTCCTCTTGGGAAGTCCAATTTTGTATTTGAGGATAACTTAAATTTTGGCAATTCTAGCAGAAGAGAACTGAGATCTGAAACTTATTCATTATTCAAACATCTGGAAGAGTCTTCCGCTCTCCGGAAGACCTCATGCGCCAAGCTTCTGCAAGATTGCTTAGTTATATGTTCAGTGATCAAGTCTAAGGTTTATAATCACCTACGGGAAAATAATGACTCTGTTGGTATCATGAAATTTTCATCGCAGCAACAATCTAATATAAGAGATGAGACTGGCGGTAGCAAGTCAAAGCAAAAGACTTTCACACAATTGGCCCTTTTTAAATCATGTCATGGTTTGGATTTCATGGTTCTGAATAAAGCTATTGACTTGAGTCTAGCTTCAACGTTCAGTAATCTCAAGATAAAGGATAATTATTCGCGTTTCAGTGGTCATTCAAATCAGAAGTTGGGATACGGTATGGTAGTTTCTAACATAATTTATCACTACCAAGTGGACTCTCTGTTAAGCTTTCTTTTAATTTATAAGGAGTTTGGATTATTCAGTTTGTTCAAATTTTTAAAGAAGATACTGCTCCATGACTTGAATCTCATTCCAATAGGCTCTCAGGTTCTAGCTAATTTATTGGGATACGACAAGTCATCCAATAGACCGAAACTTCAATATGTTACAAAAATCATCAGTCAAAGTGAAACTTTGAGTAATCTTGTGAGACAGTTTGTTGAGTTGTTTGATGACGGACATTCAGGCTCATTCAAGGCTTTAAGCAATTTCATGAAGAGCCATCCCTCACCAATTAAACCTTCTAAGATACCAAAGGGTAGCATTGAGTTGGACCTAACCAAATTCGCCAATGTTTTAGGTTACAAAAATGATGATATTTTCATTCCTGTTAATTAAAACAGAAGTTTAACATGCTGTTGCTCGTAAGTCTTTGAGAGATCCAAGTGATACAACCGGAATATAATTGCTCAAATCTATTATCAAATTCACTAAGTCTTTTCTCATATATTGCCCCCTATTTTGCACTCCACCTTGAACAATTGTCCCATAGTTGAAATGGTAATATGGCTCAATTATTCCCAATTATTCCCAATATTCTTTGCTTGTGAGCATTTTGAGCTCCTAGAGTGGTATTGTTTTTTACTGACTGAGTTTACAGGAGTGTGGTTCTATTACTCGCCGGTCGAGTTGTCAGAACATCGGTAGACATCTCTAGCTAGTCGAAAAGCACATGAACCAGTGAAATAAGTATTTGTAACAAATATATTTAGAAAAAAATTAGGTAAAACCTTATGACGAAGGATAAGAATTAGAAGGGGACACCTATTGTATCAAACATCCTATATACACCATTCACCTAATTCATTTTACAATTATGCAAACCACTCACTAATAACCTGCTTTCCCTCGTTGTTATATTTACTCAAAAGCCCCATGGCCTGTTCCTGGGGTAGGGTGCTCAACAGCTGCTTTACTGTCCCTACTACCTTCTCGGCTGTCTTACCAGAAAGAGATCCAAAAAGCAAAGCCTGAACAACATCATCGACAATTTTGGGAACTAGCTCCCTTGTTAAAGGATGTTGTTGTTGTATTAATTCAGCCAAGAACATGTATGCAAATGGAGCTGCCTCCTCATCTTGCAAGATCGGCATTAGCTTCAGCCAACTCTCGATCAACTCGTTTAGATTTGGAATTTGGGAGCCGAAAGTGTGCATGACCTTCGCTATTGCAGCAATCGAATTCTCAGTAGCAACTAAGTTCTCATCTGCCTTTGAGTCAGGAACATTACACATCGATAACATAGAAGATAATGTAGCAATGCAGAAGTCTTTGAATGGTGCACCTCCAAATTGAGCACACACACCAACAGCGTATGAAGCAGCTTGTCTGATGTTTGCATGAGGGGATGTTAAGGATTCTCCAACAGGATTCATGAAGAATTCTTTCAACTGATAGGACAGAGCTCCAGTATATTCAACCGCATCTGATATAGAACATAAGGCGAGCAACTTCAATGATGTATTTTCATCTCCTAAGAAGGATGCTAGAGTAGGAATCATAGACTGATAAGCAGGTAAGAATCTGACTCTAGTACTTTTAAATAACGCAGTTATACCCTTCGTAATTTCATCAAGTAATTCTTCATCAGTGTATTCATCCTCATCTTCTTGGAGCTCTTCGTTGTATTCATCATCAGCATGTTCTCTCTCCTTTATTCTATCGTAAATTTCTGTCAAATTAGTCTCGACTGATTTACCAACCGCCATAACTTGCTCGTCTGTTAAGGAGTCCGCACCCAAAATCTCTAAACCTTTCGTAATGGCGAAATAATAAGCAACTAACAACTCAGGGACAGGATCAGTTCCTAACTGATGCACCAATTTGACAAACATTTGACTCCAAAGTTGTTTGGCTTGAGGAGACTGCTTAGATCCAGTAGCCTCTACAGTACAGTTCAGCAGAGCAGGCATAACCAAAGCAGATGAGCCTCTTACTCCATCATGTAGGTAGAAATCTAAACCAGGAATTACGATCTGAGTGGCTATTTCTTCGACGTAAGGGAAAAAGTCACCACCTAAAACATCGGCATAATTCTTCAACAACTCGATAGCCCCTGTTTTCTCATCAAGAATTGCAGTATGAACTGCAATATGTTTTCCAGATAACTGAATCACATCATAGTCCTCGTTTTGATTGATATCATCAAGATCTTCTTCTTCCACGACAGAGATATCTTGAACGGCTTTGGCAGCAGTGAGCAAAGGTGGTAGCACGCCGGGTAGGTATGGCACAAAGTCTTTTCCCACAATCTTACAAATTCTTCCCCAACCCTGTTCTAAGTACATCTTTACAGGATCATCATCTCCTGTCAGATTGTTTTGTAAGTGGACAAAAATTTCAATCACTTCATTAGCATTAGACATGAACTTTTCCTTACCAACAGCCAAGGCAATTAAAGTAGAACATTCAATCGATTTTCCTTTGAGCAGTCTATTCTCCTGACCCATATCAGCCTTGAGAACGTCAATCAAAAGTGGCATCAATGTATCGTAGTATTTAATAAACTTATTTTTGGCAGCATCAGCCACAATTGCAATTGTAGTGATGACTTGCTCTTGGACGTATCTCTTCGGAGCACTCTGTAATAGAGTCAAAAGATTAGTCAACAAATCGTCCAAATAAGGCTCAAGCACTTCTTTGGTAGCATCTTCTGAGAAATTGACCAATGCAGCAGCAGCATGAGCTTGAACCCTAGGAACATTTTTGGTGCTAAGCATTGAAATCAAAGCTGGTAATACTCTATCACCAGCTGTCCTTTGAATAACATCAGCAAAGTCTGTGGATAGTTGACCAAGAGCATTACAGCACGAATATTGGACTCTCGGGTGTTGGTCCTGAAGAGAAGGCAAAATCAAATCAAGAATTCTTGGTATTTCGCTTATCAAAACATCTCTACAACCTTCAGTTGCGGAGGACAAAGCCATCATAGATGCCTGTCGCTCACGCCAGTTCGAGGACTGAATCATTTGAGGCAGGTATTGAAAAAGAGGAGCAGCCAATGATTGACCACCCAGTTTTAACGCCGCTCTATCAAGAGACTGTCTTGCAGCATTGTACTCCTCTTCGTCCTCATCATCCTCTAATTCATCAGAATTGTTCCATTCAGCGCAGTCATCGTCGTCCACGCAAACTTCTGTCATCAACTGCAACGTTACAACAACAATGGAAGAGGAATAAGATGATTCTCTCTTACACATGTTTGGAGATGTTTCACAGAAAGTGGTCAAGAGCTCAAGGGCAGCTAGACGTGCACTCGTGTCTATATCTCTATTTTGAGCCACTTCGGAGCAGAATCTAATTATGGTAGGGAACATTGGTTTGAACATTTTTGGAGCTAGTTCAACCAATTCAATGAGACTCTCCAATACTGAAGTTAAAGCTAGTTCTTTTCCATTTTCAAGGAATCCTGGAAGCGAGTTCAACAAATTTGGCAACAAAGGACTCAAGTTAGTCCATTTTGATTTTGGTAAGTTTTCAAAAAATGCCACAAACGCAGAGCAAGCAGCAATTCTAACGTCATCACTCGAATCCTCAAAACCTGAATGGAACAATTTCAACGCATCATCAAGGTGATGGCTGGTGATGATACTTGGAGTCGTGGTTATTATTCTGAATGCAGATTCTCTGAAGCTTGAATCCGGGTTGCTGGTAGCTTGCATGACAGTCGGTAAGAGATCCGGCCATTGGAAGCTGTCGTCTTTTGAAACCTCCGCAAGGGCATCTGCTAGCTTGTGTCTTACGTTATTGGATTGAGGGGATGTGAAACCTTGCAATAGAGTGTTACGAACTTCCTGTTTAGCTGGCTCACTGATGTGATCAATTTGCCTAGCAGTCACAGAATAGCCCTGCTCATTAGGTGACTTGATGGAAAATCTTCTAAAAAGAACTGCAGCAAATGCACGGGTGGAATCATCAGTAGCACTGGCCGACTGGTGAGCCAACCATACCAGCAACACGTCAACGCGATCCTTTTTGGTCCACTCCTTGTTTAGACTTTGCTCTGCCTGCTGACGAACAGTGTTATCTGTAGAAGCTAATCCCACAAATAGCTGCATTAAAGCATTGGAGATATCTTCTGGAATTCCTAACATCGTAGGTTATCAATTATGCGTACACTGTGGCACAAGTGGCAATGCTTATATCTGGACAATCCTGACAACTCAGCCTCAAAATCGTTTGTTTGTATATCCTAGTCTGTGACCAGATTATACAAGACTAAGATAATCCCCAGTGTAAAACCCGGTCCTTCTATCCCAGGAATTTCACAAGATATTTGAACCAATAATATAAAGTGTTGCAATTAATACTGTTTTGAAAAATCACAACCTTCTACTCTGATTTGTTTTTCTCAACGTCCTTGACACCCTTCTGTAAAGGATAACTTCTTCTTGCTTCACTTATGTTGCAAGCCTCAAACTTCGGTATCTTCAAGACGCCCTTAGACCCTTTTATATAGATACTATATCGTAAAATCTTTTGTCTCAACCCATCAGATCCTTCTCTTTTTCACCCATCGGAGACGCTTTTCTGAATTTTTTTGCAGAAATGAAAAGGTCGTGTGTTTAACATTTTATTTATTACCTAAGCATAGTCCAGAGAACTCAAAAAAAATTTTAAGACAGAAGGTGATTTAATACAAGAGATAAGGGAACAACCGATAAGGTACTCAAACAGTAGAAAAGGACACTGAACTATGGGTCTGGGAGCACCGAAAGAGAAACAGAGATTTGGGCTCGATCCCCGGAATACCGGCTGGGCGAACGATGTGTCACGGTTCGGCCATCAGCATCTGATCAAAATGGGATGGAAGCCTGGAGAGGGACTAGGACTGGTGAGCCATTCTGTGACCTCACACATCAAGGTGGCCCTCAAGCAGGATAATGTTGGACTGGGTGCGAATCTAGTCAAAAATAGAGTCAAGAAGGACGAATTTGACAGTGGAGAATGTACAGGACTGGATGTTTTTCAGAGGCTTCTTGGAAGGTTAAATGGAAAAGAGGAGGAGGTGAACGAGCAGATGGATGTTCTTCGAAGAGAGAGAATCATCAATGGGAGATGGGGGATCAACTTCGTTAAGGGAGAAGTTCTCAGTAGTACGTGGGATGCTGAGAATAAGCGGTTAAAGGAGAACAAGCACAAGTCTGAGAAGATAAAGTCCCAGAAACACATGTCCAAGTGCAAGTCAGAGGAGAAAGATAGTTCCAACAAATCAAAGAAATCAAAGAAAGAAAAGAAAGAAAAGAATAAGAATAAGAATAAGAAAGAAAAGAAGGAGAGAAAGAATAGAAAGAGGAAGGCAGATGATGATAACGTAGAAAAATCGAAAAAGCACAAATCTGAGCGCAAAAGCAAATCCAAGGTTACTAGAGAAACCATGTTGCAGCCAAAAGAGTCCAAAAATGAGAGTCCAAAAGTCATCAGCAGTAGATTGGCTCTCAGATCAAAATGGATCAAGCAGAAAAGAGCTGCCGTCATGGATCCCAAAGCTCTGCAAGAAATCTTCATGGTAAAGTAGATCGATTCCACCAGCCTTTTATAATTATATATCAATAGACCCGCTACTTTTGCATAAACCAGGTGCAAAATCTTGAAATTGTTTCGATTGCATTCGTTACCTTTTTACTACGCACTAGAAAATAAAACAATTCCAAACATGTTCTTAATCAGAGAGCAAAAAGCACCAAAAAATCAGCTATATATTCAAAACCTAATGAATATTGTTCCTTGGGGTAACCTTGTACAAGATTACCACTCTAAACAAATATGTAGGTCATGCCTCCAAGGAAGAAGGTAGTCAGCATAGACAAAATTCCAGCATTTGAGCCTGAGAGGATAGCAAAATCGCCTACAGGACCAGCACCATTAGAAGAGCTGGTACTAGACGATTCAGATGAAGAGCTTGATCCTGAAGCACTAGATCCTGAAGAACCAGACCCTGAGGAACCAGAGGAACCAGACCCTGAAGAACCAGATCCTGAAGAAGTCAAGGTAGCAGAAGCAGAAGCAGCACTCAACAATGATGAACAGGTCGAAGCACTCGAAGCATCATCCAACAATGATGCACTACCACTGAAATCACAAGCTGACGATTCATTATTCTGATCCTCGTAGTACTTGTTGAGCAAATATGAAAGCTTCTCCTTTGGTGAACAGTAAGAGAAAGAACCGTAGGATCCCGACTCTCCATCAGCACTGATATCTCCACAGTCGATCAAGTCACAAACTACACCGAACAAATCACCATAGTCATCTGAATCGACATCGTCATTTACCACACATTGAAGAGAAGATTCTAAACAGTTGCAGACGTCTTCATTCGGAGTTGGAGGCAAGTCAGTAGCAGCCTTCCAGTTGGCACCAGTAGCAGGACAGCTCAACTCTGTTGCTGAAGCAGAAGCAGCAGAAGCAGAAGCAGTTGTAGGGGAAGCATCAGCAAGTTCAGACTTCAAGTATGTGTAATCAGACAACGTTGACACAGAACTGTCGTCGATAACCGAAACCAGACCATAGTCATTCTCCTCTTGGAAGTACATGTACACAATACCACCTGACCAAACATCAGTCATATTATCAGAGTATAATGCCTGGACTTCGGTGAATTTTCTTGGAGTAACTCTGTTGCAACCGTACTCAGAAAAGAATGCTGGGATGGTCAAGTTGGAGAACTCATCAGTTCTCTCCTCATATCCCGAACTTTGGAAAGTGGAACTGCCACACCATTCGTACATGTTGATACCATAGAAATCAGCTTTGACATCATCATCTCCACAGGAGAAGAAATCGGCAGATGGAACTCTGGTATTCGAATCATCGTTGGCAGAATATCCCACCGGAATATCTCTGTATCCACTGTCGGAGATGTACTTCTTCATGTCTCTGACAGCTGCTTTCACGAAAGGAGCAGCGTCGGTGTTCGATGAATTAGTGATCACCTCATTACCTGCAAAGAATCCGAGAACATTGTCATATTGCTGGAACATATCAATGACAGTAGTATATCTTTTATATAACTCGACTGTCCACTCTGGAGAGGTGGTCTGGATAGATTCGTCAGGAGAGGAAAGATCAGAAATGACATAGATTCCAGCATCTTCTAGCAGTTGCATACAAGCATCATGATCCTGTGAAGAATTAACAGCGTATACTCTAATGACATTGATACCCAAGTTCTGCATAACAGGGATATCTCTCTTACAGGTGGCTTCGTCAGATAGAGGATCTATATAGGTAGAATCAGAGTCTATACCCTCAGTATTTTTCTGGTAAGCGACACCCTTGATGTAGAACTGAGATCCATTGTTGGAGTAGAAGAACTTGTTGGAAATGACGTTAATAGTAGGCAAAGCCAAGGTGTATGACACCAGGCCTGCGATGGAAAGTAGTGACTTCAATTGCATATTAATGTCAGCTTAACTCGATTTCTTACCAAAACAACTAAGAGATCTCAAAAAGAATAAATGCAGAAAATGAAGCCTTTTGCAAATTGCAATAAATCTGGTTTATATGGAAATCTGGGAAATACTCCTTGTGACGAAATATTTCAGTCAACAGAAACGAAACAATAACAACGCCAATGATTCACGGTATCGATTAGATATACCGTGTCCCGTTCCTTTCCGAAGCATTTTCCAATAGTTATGTTTCTATATTAGGCACAACTGTGAAATTCAGTTGATACAGCCTGATACGTGTTTCTCTTTTCTTTTAGACAGAAAATCGTTCTTGTTTCTTTTCCTGCTGCCATTGATATCTTCTACATTCGAGCCCCGCCTCTCTCGCAGCCCCAAGGTCCTTCCACATCACACCACAGCTACATGACCTTGGCCAAGATTTCCTATGCCTGACCCCGTATGTTGTATGTCATTTTTATCTGTATCCAATGCCACTTTCTTGATAATCCGAAACAATCTGTCCTAATTATTAACTTCCTCGTTTTCCCTAGCGACCAGGGGTAAAAAGTTTTAATGATGTCAGATTCTGCATATTTCCGCATTTGAAGGGTTTTGATTTGAAAACCGAGGAAGTAAACTCCTGAATCAATAGGTGAAATTCTGGATTACAAGGCAACGGCAATGACAGATATGTCGACAGAAGATAGGTAATGTGGGATCAGGATCCGGAGATCCTAAAATGTTCTAAATATAGTTTCATAGGGGTATGAAAGGGTAGCAGCGTCCCTCAGCGCGCAAAGGACCCTTTGATGTCTGGAACTCTAAGCCGTGGCGTCAGGTACCAGGACCCCTTTAGACACTTGAATTGTTCTTTTAAAATAACACTTTGGTTAAGTTTTGGTGGCAGAGCAATGGAGATGTGATGTCCAGTGTTCAGTAAGTCATACCATATTCCACCAAGACAGTATTTACTCCTACACGCTATCTCGCGTACATACATAATCACAATGTTGTCCAAGAGATCCTTGATCTTGCATCAGATGAACTTTCCTATACAGGCAAAAAAAGCAAAGCAAAATACCCTATTTCGTAATTCTGATCTTGGTTAGTGACTTTTCATTGGCGAAAGATGCAATTCTAGTTCCACAAAAGAAAAGACCCCGTGAAGCCCTTTGCATTAGAGGGATGTCGATCTCTCTGACAAAAAAGGCTGATCCAAATATATATATATAGTTTAACATTCCTTGAAGGTAAATAGTGGCAAATAGATATGTTCAGTAACTACAAGCGTTGTTTAAATTTAGCATTCTGCATGTAGTTTGCTGAAGAAGATATCAAAACTAAATTTTCTATTCTTAAAACCTATAGAAAACGAAAACTGTCTAGGAAAATAGAACCCTAGTATAGAATTTTCCATGTTTCAAGATTCTTACAAAGCAACAACTGCAACACTGAAGATGGCACATAGAGAGGTGAAAATAACGGCGGACATGCCTGAAGAACTATAAGATTTGATACCAGAGTGGCTAGATGATGAAGAGCTTGAAGAGCTTGATGAAGAGCTTGAAGAGTCAGATGTTCCAGAGGAGGATCCGGAGTTAGATCCTGAAGCGGTTGATGAAGCACTCGTAGCACCAGAAACAGTACCACTGATGGTTCCCAATCCATCAGTACCTGCAGCTGAAAGGACAGAAGTACATGATGAGGCAGTGGATGCATCTTGCAAGGTAGCAGAACCATCGAAGTCACAGGCACTGGAGTTCTCATCTTGATCTAAATAGTACAAGTTAAGGGCAAATGAAAGCTTTTCTTTGTCCGAACAGTATGAGTATGCGCCATATTCTCCAGTGGAACCATCACTGCTGATTCCAGAACAGTCAATCAAACCACAGACAGAACCATAGAGAGTTGAGTAGTCGTCAGAGCTAACGCTATCAGCAACAACACAGGCTAGAGAACTAGACATGCAGTCACAGACACCCTGTTGGGGAGTTGGTGGAAGATCGGTGCTGGCCTTCCAGTAGGCACCGGTAGCAGGGCATGCTAGTTCACTAGCTGAAGAGCTAGCTGCTGCTGCACTGGCAATAGTTGGAGAAATATCGTTGATTTCGGAGGAGTAGTACTTATAATCGGCCATCGTTGACACAGAACTGTCGTCGATAACCGAAACCAGACCATAGTCATTCTCCTCTTGGAAGTACATGTACACAATACCACCTGACCAAACATCAGTCATCTCACTAGAGTATAATGCTTGAATTTCAGTGAATTTTCTTGGAGTAACACTGTTGCAACCGTACTCAGAAAAGAATGCTGGGATGGTCAAGTTGGAGAACTCTTCAGTTCTGTCCTCATATCCTGAGGTTTTGAAAGTGGAACTGCCACACCATTCGTACATGTTGATACCATAGAAATCAGCTTTGACATCATCATCTCCACAGGAGAAGAAATCGGCAGATGGAACTCTGGTATTCTCATCATCATTTGCAGAATATCCTACTGGAATATCTCTGTATCCACTATCCGAGATGTACTTCTTCATATCTCTGACAGCTGCTTTCACGAAAGGAGCAGCATCGGTGTTCGATGAGTTAGTGATCACCTCATTACCTGCAAAGAATCCAAGCATATTGTCGTACTGTTGCATTTCATCAATGACAGAGGTGTATCTTTCATACAAGGTAAGATCCCATGATGGATCAGTAGTGGAGATGGACTCCGTTGGTTGAGAAAGATCTGCAATAACATAGATTCCGGCATCTTGAAGCAGTTGCATGCATTCGCTGTGGTCGGCAGTGGAATCAAGAGCGTAAACTCTGATCACGTTGGTGTTAAGATCGGCTAAGTATGGAACATCTCTCTCACATGTTGTCTTGTCAGCCAACGGATCAACGAACGAAGCATTACCTTCGACACCAACAGTGTTTGATTGATATGCAACACCTCTGATGTAGAACTCAGAGCCGTTGTTGCTGTAGAAGAATTTGTTACCGACCACCTCGACTGTTGGGAAGCTTGCACTTGCAGACTTAGCAAGCAGGGCAGTAAAAAGTCCAGATGTTGCTAGTGTTTTGAAGATCATATTGTTACTAACTACTGTGATGTGGTTTTGCTATCTAGAGTCTTGAATCTAGTTCCAAAACTTGGTCACATACTTATACTTTGTTTTTTTTTAACTTGAACTGTAAATACTTGAGTCGAAAAACTCGCAGAACCCAAACAACACATACACCTGAGTCCACCATTCTTGATTTAGAGGTTCATGAAAACGCTTTGGTGTTTCTATTTTGGGACTCAAAGCATGCGATGGCTAATATTCTTCGGCCTATTTTTTTGCCGGCTCATTTCATATCCAAATTTTCTGAAAATTTCGTAGGAAACTCTCCTGACATCTACAACCTATCCGAGCTTACTTTCAGAGAGTTTCCGTCCTCAAAACACCTTGTAATAAGTCCATTTCTCATTTTTTCAGTAACACGACTGCCGATTTCTTGCAAATATTTCATGTTTACACTTCCCGATTGGGAAGCGCTTTCTCCGGTCAGGCGAGGCGCAGGTTATGGCTGGTGATCTCTCCAGTCTCTCTCTCCTTCCCAGATTCTCCTTCAGAATACTTTACATAATCAGTAACAGCAATATGGCATTCACCTGTGTAGATAATGGGCTAGACATCTATTGGCTCATCATTAAAACACGCTCCAAAAATAGCAGAAACACGTTCCATCTGGTTATCGAGAACACGGGGCTGAGCAATCCCGAAGGGATGGACATTTATGCAACAATCAAAAGTCGCCGATCCGAGTTTGCCGAGACGTTTATTTGAAAACATCCGTGCATCTCAAACGAAGAAACGACGAAGCCTCTTTACGACAGAATATTTGTTGTGTTTGTCCTTTCTACCTTCACTATAGAAGAAACTTGACTAACAATAGCCAATTGAATAACGTTAAGAAGATTACCTAGTAAACAACCCAGTTATATGTGCATCGTAATTGCTTTTCTCTATCTAATCACTGACACATTCCATAACATATCGTCGTACAAACATTAATTAACCCCAAATGCTAATTTCATTTGTTTTCTAAACATACCTATATCCAATACGTACTGAAAGTTTTGATTCCCGGCTTGGAACGCAAAATATAACCCGGAGCATTATCCCCAGTGTCATTGTTGTTTTGACGATTTGGCTGGATTAGGCCATATGAGTTTGTTGGAAGGATCTCTGAAATCGGCTCTGCTAGCGTTAGATCCACAAGCACAGGTATGATTATTATAGCGACAAACAGAAGAATAATAACGAAAAATAGAAATGCATATTTGGTGGCCTCACGGGACCGAGTTTGTCGTTGTGATATTGTGTATATTGGACCCCTGAGGTATCTAGATGGATTCAACCACATCAACATGCAAGAATGCCAGTGATCAATGTACGGCACAAATAAGATAGGAGTAAACACAATAAGAATCAAATGTCCCACAGCGAAGTCTGCCGCGAATAAACTCATCTCCACAATCTTAACAATCAACTCCCTCATAGGCTGAGTCATTGCATACCATCCCAAATCACTATTGATCCACTTTCCTGACCACCAAGCCCTGTTGGTGTAATCCTCTTTAATTTCTCGGGTCAATAGTAGCAATTTCACCGCTTGAAATATCACCCTTTGTATGTATACCGAACATGTAAAGGCACAGAGAAACCTACAAAAGTTCCATCCTTCCAAGAACCAAATAACTTCCATCATCAAAACATGAATGATAACAGCTGAACCATGGGCAAAAGCAGCGAGTACATTCGGAGCCTTGTTGCAACATAATCCCAGAAGCGGACCTGTAAAGCAGGATAATGGAAAAATCACAATCAACACCAACATGTTCAATAGAATAGGAGCAAAAACAATAATAGCAAGCCTCACTATTGAATTAACCTCCTTGGCATCTCTGACACCGTTTTGGGCATTGATGAAAGTGTAAGCCATCACCAGGCAAACAGCCTGAAATAGGGGAACAAGAACTTCTGCAAAGAAAGTATTTCCAAATGGCGCACGGTGAATATTAACAGGAACATATTTTGCTTGTTCCAAGTTTGATCCAACCAGTTTTCTTTTAAATCCAGTGAATTTTGACCTTGAAAATCGAGTAAATCCAATCCATGAGTTCTTGTGCCATTTAGAGTTTCCTCTACTAAGCCAGCGAATAAAGTCTCTATAGTCAAGAAAAAACTCCGTCCAGGAAAATTGGTGAGGATTAAAGATGAATGGTGATAAACAAAGTGATATCAATGTAATCCAGAACCATAAAATAGCAGGCTGCCACATAGTCACAGTACCAAATAATAATATTAAGAACAGTCTTGATCCAGAATATATGGAGCTTATCGAATATGTAGAATAGAGCTTTGTAAAAGATATTCTAACAATGGCAAAACCTCTTCCAGTGGATATATAACGAGCTCCACCAAACACAATGTCATTTTTTAGAGAATTGGAGTAAACTTGGCAAACGAAGACTTCAAATAGAGGAGAAAGGGATAAGAAATGAAATAAAAGGCGACTGAAAGCCTTCAATATCCCCCTCTCCGAAATTTCATGGAAAACAAGGGGAACAAACGAAATAAAAAAGCAAATGAAGATTGATAAAACATATCTAGTGACCCAATCCAGAACAGGTTGCAAATTTTGACAGCCAACAGGAATCTGTAGGTCGGTAATAGGAACATCTTTATCGTAAACACAAAGAATAGACTCATGATTCATTGCGCCTAGATTCACCATCACTAAAAGAAATAGCTGAAGTGACAATATAATGAATAAATTGTTGATATGAAACCCAGGATGAGCGTAATAAAACGAAAGAAATCTATCTAATGGCAGAAGGGTTCCAAAATAATAATATTCCCTTGACAGCATTTGCTCTCCCATACCTCCTCCAATTTTTGAAGTAAAATTCAGAATAGAGCCAAATCCAAGATCTCTTCCTTTACCGCATTGATAATAGTCGCAATGTTTTATTCTTCCACCTCGCAATACCGCATTCATACCAGCATAAATATCTTCATTCAAATGAAGTTGCTTTTGAGCTTTCGATATACCACCTCTTGTAGTCATGAATATACCATTTAAGAAATCTGGATGTCCATAATGTAACTTACCACCAATTGTTGCAAGAGTTCTAGCAAAAAGAGTCCCAAAAGTCTGCTCCTTAGCAGCCGCAACATCACCTAATACCCCAGTGTTTTCAGAGAAGATGTATTCCCTAGCTCCAATAATAGCAACAGGACTCTTTCCAGTATTAGGAACAGATGGTATGTATGGATTTGTGGAATCATATTCCAACTCCTCAAACTCAGATAAAACTGACCTAATCTTCAAACATTCTTCTAAATAATTGTCTTGGTTTGCATCTATCACTTGTATATACTCACCTCTGTAGAATATGAGACAGTGATTTTGGTTATCCGACTTCCCATCTCCAAGGATGGGATTTCCTGAAAGTTGGATTTTATAAATCTGTTTCAAGCCCCCGGATTCATCTTTTGGATCACCTTGATACAACACAGAGTAAAATTTGACATCCATCCCGCTCACTGCTTCAGAGTCCTGTTCTAAGCTGGCTACATATACATCGGGATAAGCATTAAGTAACACCTTGAGATCATTTTTTTCTTGTTCATTAAACTTTTGATATCTTTGCATTGAAACCAAGAGTCTAAATTTTCTATCTGCAATCCGATTTAGATATTCTTCGGCATTAGAAGATCCTCCGAACATTTCAATCATTTCAGGATTCTCAACTTTGTGGAGAAGCTTTATCGCTTTTTTATAGTTCATAAATCCGGAAATTGTACGGTAGAGTGTTTGAGTTCTCAAAGTGGCCCATATCCTGGTCCTTAGAATGTATTCTGGAGCAGATGATTTATATCCCACACAGTACAATGGTAGATCACTTATCTTATTTTCAATAAAATCTTTCTCCGATTTCACTGTAGAACCTTGTGCATGTTCACTTTCGCTATATGATATTATCTTTGTATCTCTCACAAAGTAATCCCACTCATGAGGAAACATATGCTTTAAGTACTCCAAAAGAGAAAGTTTGGAGCTCGCATCCTCTCTTATGATCTCCTTCAGACCCAAAAGAATCTTCTCCGAATAATGAGGGATCAATACAGTGAAAGTCGGCATTGCCTCAACAGGAATTGGTTCCGGAATAGAGGTGGACAAAGATTGAGCAAAAAATGAAATTCTTCTTTCAGCCTCAGAATTTGACACAAAGAAGTCCTGAAGAGTTGTAGTGCTATCATCTTGAAAAAGGAAAAATGACGGAGTTCTTAACGCAGTTTTTCCGTCAGACTCATTTGGAATCTGGTCATAGACTAGACGATGCACATGATCAACTGAGAGAAGATGCTCACGATATAGGGATATAACTATTGCATTCCACACCTGAGACGCCAAAACGCTAGGCTTGAATTTCACTTCCATATCCGCTGTTGATAAGAGTTTGGAGTAAATCCTCTGTGGAAGTCTGCTGAACACATTTCTCCAAGGGGAAAGAATGGAAATACCACTGAAAAAAGATAGGGCGATCGAAAATGCGCAGTTCCATATGATATACCAGAGGTAAGTGTCTAAGAAGAAGAGAACTAAATCTGTAAGTATCATCAGAACTAGCACAAATTTTGCTTGGTGTTGACAAAGAAGTGGTCCGAAGAAGGACTCTCCATGACATCTGCTCAAATCAATAATTGACAAGTTTCTTATAGGATCTCTCAACGACAGTGTCAAGAAAAAGTATGATTCCACAAATTTTGCAATAAATACAAGCAGCCAGAGCATTACAGACAGAGTTGTGCCTCTTGGAGTTAACTTCGCAAAAGATGAAGTAAAAACCTTGGAGGCATCATATCCTTTTAAGTTGGATCCCCTGTAGAACTCAAATAGATTTCCAATAGGCTGTATGGAAAACCAAATAGTTGTCATCACGGATATCACAAATTGAACAATTGATAAGATATATCCTAATCTGGAGACAGAGTTTAACGGGATAAACCCCAAAATGAAGACCGAAGGTGCAAAATTGATTATCGAAATTATTATGAGGAGCACCAATCTTCGAAATAAATGTTTTGCTCCAGGCCACATTCGGGGTACAAATGCCCACTCTGATACGGTTGCAATAATCTGAATAAGACAAGCGATAGAACCTCCTAATGAGACAATGGAAAATCTTGCCTGTGGAGTGGGCTGGTTATTGAGAAGCTGAATATAGTCATGCGTGTAAAGAGATGGTGAATTAAAGCTTGAGTAATACCAAAACATCGAAATATGTATAATCCAAATTCGACTGAAGTTGGTCGCCAAATGCCACCATGATCTACGCTCTTTGTATGTCTTGTAAAATGCTTTTTTCCATTTTACAGAACCCAAATGCATGTAACGCTCTCCTTTTGGCAAGCTGATCAACTTTCTCCCATTTTCCAAAAATATCCTCTCTATTCCTTGATAATACCAGAAAAGTTGATTCACGTCATCATAACCTATGACTTGGTGATGATCCTTTTCACGACGAACAAAAGCACCATCAACAACCTTGAACTGCTGGTCTTTTAGATAATTGTACAATGGAGTAATCACCCTATTCAAAAAGTCCCCTTCCTCAACAGGATTTCGCTTTGCATTTGATTGTTTAATTTGTAAGAAGTGGTCAAAACAACACTTGTAGACGAAACACAAACACTCTGGCGTGAATCGCATGTTATTGGCTTCCCCCCAAATCAACAAATAAAGTGTAATTTGATAGACCATATCACTAGGGGAGTAATCATACATCCTTTTTTTCCATCTATATTCTATCACATCAATTTTCTTGCTGGGATGGAATTCAGGTTCGGAAATGTCTTTCAGATCATCCAATTCTTTAGATTGTCTTTTCTTCTTCCTTCTCAAAGACTTGACATCAACATCCTCGCAAAGTTCAGCATCATCATCTAGCATAGCACTCAAATACCATTTCCTATAATTAGCGTTTTCACCTCCAATATAATCGGCATGAAGAAGCAATAATGCATGAGGTGCAGGCATACGACTGGCTTTTGAATCTAATTGGACCATCAAATGATCAAATATATTCATAGCTGAGTCATGCTGAAATCCAAATACCTCTTTGAGTTCTAGAATAATTTCCAGAATAGCTTCTTTGGTTATTGGTGCCTCCCGGTCGCTTGTCCAAGAGTAATAAGGATCATCTCCAATCGGAGGAAGAGTCTTGCGCTCTTCCACCAGCGTTTCTTGGCCATACGGAGTGGGATAGCCGGACCAATTCGGCTGATACTGCTGAGTTTGCTGCCAATTTGGATCAATATATGGTGTTAATGGCTGCTGCTGGTTTCGATTTCCCAGCACATTTTGAGGGTAATGTCCCTCATCTTGAGCGGAATAAACTCCCTGCCGATTCTGTTCATCTAAATCCTGTTGATTTGGTTCGTCCAAATCTTGCTGAAGATACTGCTCCTGATAGAAAGCACCATAAAACAGTGGATCATCAGACTTACCGCTTATATCCATCTATCATTCCATTTATTCATTAGTATATTATTCTAAAGAACGAACTATTCACCTCTAAGGTGGGCCCGCCGAAATCATTTTATGGGTAATAATACTATTCCAATCGTAGCTTTTCTTCCTTCCAACAACCTCTCAGTTCTGGCGGCAAATGACGACAAGTAACTCCTTTAGTTTTCTCACCAAATCACTATCGTTTCGGTATCAAATTGGTTCAATGCTAATGAACAAGGGCAATCTTTCTATTCCACGTTACTTCTTCAAGTGATTCGAGATTGATTCCCGCGCCACATCACCATCAGCCACAAACTTTCAAAAATTTCAGATCTAGTTCTCTAGAAGTCGTATAGACCTGAGTTAGCAAAGATGTAATTTAGATGATGTTTCCAGGTGCTGAAACATAGAAAATGCCATATGTGGCTACTGAGAAACTCAAGAATAACTAACAGGTTGTTGGAATCGTCTGAGCATTTACGAAAAATGGGAACTATTGCAACACTTAGACCAGAAGAGTTATCACCTCCTATTCATAAGGGGCTCACTGAACTTGATAGATCGTTGTTCACCAAAAAGTTCACGATTTGGTCTGTCTTGTTTCCCGAAGCTTCTCACATCGGAAAATTCGTGAAGAGCAACAAGAACAGTATTATACAGATCCCAAGACTTCCGTTTGTGGTGAAGCTGACGGATCCTGAAATCAAAAGTTCTCAATATCCTAACAACTCTGATCTCAAGGCTATCGTTTTGAGTCACAAATTGACCGAATTAGGAGAATTAGAGAAAGTTCTTGGGAAATCTGCTATTGAAGATATCAAGGAATACAATGGAACATTTCATCTGTATGAGATGGAGTTTGCATATGACTTTTGGAAAGCAGATGAGATTCTGAGAGCAGTTCTACCTGACGAATTACAAGATGAAATTCCGACCTCGTTCACGAAAACCGGTCATGTTGCACATTTTAATTTGAGAGATGAGTACAAAGAATATGATACGTTAATTGGTCAGGTGACGCTTGACAAAAATCCTTCTATTGAGACGGTTGTTGATAAACTTCATACCATCGACACTCAGTTCCGTACTTTCAAGATGAAGGTTATCGCAGGAAAAGACGATTTTCTTGTTCAGCAGAGGGAAAGTGACTGTTTATTCACGTTTGATTTCAGCAAGGTATACTGGAATTCCAGACTTTCTACCGAACATGGACGATTGGTTGACATATTTAACAGAGGTGAAGCTGTTTGTGATGTGATGGCTGGTGTGGGTCCTTTTGCCGTTCCAGCATCCAAAAAACAGTGCATAGTGTTTGCAAATGACTTGAACCCTGAGGGTTACAAATTCTTGAAGATTAATATCGACACTAATAAGGTTAGTGATTTTGTGAAGCCTTTCAACTTGGACGGAAGACATTTTATAAAGAGCTCTCCTAAGTTATTAATGGATTACTCCAAAGAACATAAAACCATACAAATTGTCAAATATACTTCATCAAGAAATACATCTAAGGATAAAGGTACAAAGAAAAAGACTGTTACAAGTGTCGATATCCCACAGTTTTTCTCGAACTATGTCATGAATTTACCTGATTCTGCAATCACATTTATTGATGCATATGTTGGTCTTTTCACTGCCTCATTCCCTGAATTGACCAAAGAGCAAATCAAGAGTCTACCAGGTTATAGACTCCCAGTTATTAACGTCCATCACTTTGAGAAGTTCTCACCTCAGGAGTCTCCTGAGCCTTCGCAGGAGGAATTACACAGAAGAGTGCATGCCAAAGTAATTAAGTATCTTGACTATAATATTCCATTCCAGTCTCTACAATTTCATTTAGTTAGAATGGTTGCACCAACAAAACCAATGTATTGTATATCTTTCACGTTGCCAGAAGAAGTGGCATTTAAAGGCTTGGATTAGATTGTTTAATAGAAGAAAACTCATATTTATAATAGAAATAAAAATATGCACACGAACACTCCCATAAACCCAAACGATCACACATATGTATATAGCACCACATAATACATAACACCAACTTAGAATAATAAACATTGCAAACAAAAGCACAACAAATGTAAATAAAAAAACATAACCTCAAATTAAATGGTCATAAACACAAATATGACACACCTAAAATTCATCACATCATCCATTTATAAACTAGTATTACAGCCTGGCTGTCTCTCATGCCAGTCTAGTTAGTAGTTTTTTTGACCTTGAGGAAGATGAACTTTGTGGATTGGCAGAATCAAAAGGCAGTTAGATTTCTGTCATCCATGATGTTCAATGACTTGATTCTCCATCTCATAGAACTCCAGAAAGAGCTATAGCTCCAAGTCAAATCCTCTGCACCCTCCATATATCCACTATACTTGTTGAACTGCTCACTCATATGTCCTTCATTGTCGACATGTTCTCTGATGACATCCATGAAGGCATCAGCATATCTGAACAACGCAGAGGTAGTCTGGGTAAACGCATCAGAACCATATGGCATAACTATATCACTGTCAATCTTGATGTTGGTGATTGATTCATAAATCTCCTTCTGTTCAGTGGTTATCAATAAGTCCTTCTGGTTATTGTACAAATTGTATATAATTTTGTAAACCAACTCTGATGCAGTTGCAGTTGCAATAAACCATGGGTTTCCTTCGCTTGTCCCATAACCATCATAAATATCTTCAGGATATCTTCCAAGAGCAAAACCAGGACTGAATCCTAGTCTGCTGTGATTGATAGGATATCTGTACTTCATGTCAGCAACTAGAGCAGCCAAGGTGTTGGTGACGGAAGCATCATCGATAGGGAATGGAATATCTAAGGCATCTCCCGAATTGATATCAAGATCATGGGCTCTTAAGCAACCTAGAATAGATGCAATATCTAACCCAGTTCTTTTTCCTTGAACTAATAGTGAAGGAGTCTCCACAAGATACGGAATGGAAGACACTCTATAACCCGAATCAACAGAAATGTAGAATCTTACAACGTTGAAAGTTCTAGCTAGGTCTCTATAGAAAGTTGAACCTCTATCATAATTGGATGCATATGTCAAAGACATTTTGATAGCTTTTAACTGAGTCAAACTAGTGAATAAATGCAAGGAATCGATTTCCTCCCATAAATCGAATCCACTTTTATTCCAATTCTTAATAATGTATTCGAGATCTGGCTTGATGATCTCTCTATAAATAAACTCTTCGCTTTGCAACATAGTGACATTTTGCAAAGATCTACCGTGTTTTTTGGCTGTATTAAGGTAGTTAAGAATAGTAATGACTCTTAACCCCGGACCATCTCTTTGAGGTCTTCCCCAGTTGTCCACAAATGAAGTCGAATCAGCCATAAATTTAGGCTCTCCCAGACCATCCCGACTCTCGAAATCTCCTGAAGGATTCGAAAGACGCTGAAGTGTGTGAGAATTGGAGATGTATGATTCGATTATTGGAACTAAGTTGAAGTGAGAATCGTCGAAATGTATGTCGTCAAGGTATTCAACCAGTGAGTTGATAGTGATGGCACCATCCCGGACCCACTGGTAAAAGTAATTTGGTCTATTTTTGGAAGGGGATGCGATGACAGCTCCAACTGTGACGTTATCTGCCTCATCAAATCCGCCGCCGCCTCCAATGTTATGCAGAATTCCTCTAAAGGAGATGTCTTTTTGGACCTTCAGCCAGCTCTCAAAGTCACCTCTTGGTATGGTCAGAGTAGAGACAACACCATCTGTGACCACATAAGGCGACTCTTTAAGGGGAGAAGAGCCAGTTGTTTTGGATCTTAGAAGATTTCCAATGCTGATAGGAGAGTAACGGGCGAGAGCTGAAATCCAACTAGATTCTCCAATAGAGGTAGCCTGCTGTGCCAACAGCAGCGGACCTAATTCGAAGTTGAGGGGTAAGGCAGAGCATAATGAGACAAACAAAAGGCCGAGAAGGAAACTAAGCCGATTATTTAGATTCATTTTGCTATTGTAGTTGTTTCTTGTGATCTATTGGCTTTTGTTATAGTTGCTATTGTCGTAAGAGTCTGTCGTTAGAGAGTCTGTGTGTCCAAAACAGCTATTTCAACTGTGATGATTCAACTGTGAACTCAACTGTGAACTCAACTGTTTCTTACGAAAGAAGTTTGTGCGTTTCTTTCACCAACTATTCCTATTTTAAAAACAAATAGTCCAACCGCTTTACAATTATCTTCCCCAGCTTCTAGTATTCTGTGACCAAAAAAATTTTTCCCCGGATCCGTTTCCAGTCGCTTCCATCTGTCTTTTGTAAACACCGTTTTTGCTTTTGTTTTGTTTACTCTTGGGTACCCATTCCAGGGCCTAATGATTGGAACAAGCAACACGGTTTCTACTTACCAACTGAAACACAAACGCCCAATGTCGCATGCGGCCGGCTCCGAAGGTCATGTCTGAAAAATGTCGTGCACCCCCTGATTGGAGGGGCGCGCAAAAGACAACGGTCTCTATGTCATGCTTTGTGGGGGGGTAGAGCCGGTAGCAGACAGATTGTCAAGGCATGTGACAAAAATACGGTACAACGACAACTGTCTCATCATGATACTTGTTACAAAGCATATAGAGAATAGAATATTAACCGCCAAATATACGAAGTTGTTCTCTTCTAACAAAATACAACGCCGCTCAAACTTCCCCGGATTCTACGCGCGATTGGCCTTCATTCTCCTTATTTCACCCCCGAAATGCGAGATCTGGCAGGATTATGTCACACTACGCGTAGATATATTTGAACATGGGTGAGGTAAATTGAGATCAGAAATACACTATATAGCTACTTTGCTGCCCAGATATAAAATCTCTTGGTTTAACTCGTTCTCAGCTCCTGGAAGAAGATAATCCATGGTACTGTTATTGGAGACTCCGTTGAGAGGACTGAAGAGATAATTGATGAGTGTTCGTCTCACAAATCTCCATGAATTGACGAAAATCCTAGAGGCGAAATGATAATCCTCATCCTCCTTATGGTAACTCTTGCACATGACGGATCCTTTTTCAAATATATGGACAACAGGAATCGTGAATTGACCCTGTTCATCAATAGCCGCATCTGCGTCGTAAACATCTAGCAACTTGTCGGTCTCTGGAATCGACAAAAGTAACTGATTCAATAAAGTTTTGTTCAAAACCGTTTGTTTCATGAATCCCGATCTCAAAATACATCTGTAGAACCCAGAAAGACCATCAATTTTCTGAAGACCAATAGCTTCTTTTTCTTGGATCAAAAAAGGGAGTGTACTGACTCTGGTTTCCATTAAAATGAATATCCTAGGAGCAGTTCCAAATGATGTCACCATTTGCTCAAACAATTGAGGCAAAAACGTTTTATTTGTGAGAGAAGTAGATGATGAACAGTACATTATACCAACTTGATTAGTTCTGGAAACTTTCCTTGAGCCACCATAATATCTGATCTCAAAATCTTCAGCTGAAGCAATTGGAAACTCTTCAGTGACATCATTCAAATCAGAGCAAACACTAGTTTCCCCGTCATTAAATTCATCAGTCCTATCATCGTGATTAACATCTTTAGATGATCCCTGGAAAGAGACCTTTTTATTCAGATCTATAACCACTGCCTCCTTGATGGCTTTACGGTTTCTGCGATCGACAAGCAATTCATCAACCGATTTCTTGAACTCTAAGTCGTAATTGACCTTCAAGCTTCTACCCCATCTCCAAAAGCTGATGAAGCAGAAACATAAGGCACTCATAGCAAGTGGGAACCAGGCTCCATGAGGAACCTTTTTAAGTCCGGAGATAATCAACAGCATATCAAGAGTTCCAAACAATAAAAAGAAAATAATAGGTATAACCACATGTTTTCGATAAACATAAGCAATGCAGATGGATATCAAAATAGATGTCACGAAAAAGTCAATTGAGATACCCAGACCATAAGCAGCAGTAACATTATTACTATTTTTGAATCCAAGCGTGGTCAAAACCACGGCTACCATAAGGATCCAATTTGCAGTTGGAATGAATATTCTTCCCGTATGTTTCTTTGATGTGTAGATGATTTTCAGTCTTGGGAAGCAATCCAAGGTGATCAACTGTTTCAAAATAGAAAAAACGCTTAAAATAAGGGCCTGAGAAGCGATTATGGTGGCCAAGGTAGCAAAGACGAACATGAACCAATAATAGGATCCTCCCGTTCCACCAGGGACAGAAAGATAAAAGACATTAGAAATTCCTTCTGGATGGACAATCAAATAAGCGGCTTGTCCGAAATAGCACACCATTAAACAAGGGTAAACAAAGAAGGTCAGAGTCAACTGAATAGGTAAAGGTCCAAAATGAGAGACATCTGCAAACATCGCCTCAGCACCTGTAATTGCAAGCATAACGGAGCTAAATGCATCAATGCCTGTAGAATTGAGGAAATGGACCGCATAGTAAGGGTTCAAAGCTTTCATGATTTCTGGGTGATAAGTAGCTATTCCAATGACACCATTGACAAACAGAGCTATTAGCCAGACAAAAACGATAGGAGAGAATAGGATAGAAAGCTTACCTGAGCCAAATCTTTGACTGATGAACAGGATGATAAGAATGGCACATGAAACAGGCATCACTTTATCACTGAAGGAAGGGACTGCAACTGCAATACCAGCAACTGCAGATAGAACAGAAGTGGTTGGAGTCAAAAGACCATCAGAAAACACCAGAGAGCATCCCATGAAACAAAGAGCTAATGTGAACTTGGATAGGAAGTTCTTCATACTTTCATTTTCCAGTCCTCCTTTGCTTTCTGAAGTTAAGTTTGAGATATTGGTGTTTGATCTCGTTAGCACCAATAAATCATCGCTATCGGCGATTTCCCTGCTATTTTCTCTCATGAACTTGCTTGAGCCATCTCCTCCAGGGATTTTCACTCCTTTTGGTCCAAACTTTAATGTCCTTGCAATCTTGGAATAGATTGCAATCTGACCACCTTCATTGTTGTTAGGACCGACGTTCAGAACAATCAAGGAGTACTTGCAAATGACTACGATTGTAAATAACCAGAAAATGCATGACACAGCTCCATAAACATCCTTACGTGATGGTAGGGGATCATTCTCAAAGATCGTGCTAAATACGTAGAGGGGTGATGTACCAATATCTCCATAAATAGCACCAAGTGATGCAAAGGATAAGTTCAGAGTCGATAAGACGCCTCTAAGATTCTATTTGGAGGTTAAGTTAGTAAGAGGATGAATTATTGTTAGAATATACCACCTATGAGCTTACTTTTGTGGAAGTCATGTATCTAATAAACTGGGAAATCTGAAGGCTAACAGCTAAAGAGTAAATATACAAAGATGAAACATAATTTAGACATGTACTGCTACCAGTGCAGCCATTTTATACTACAGTCAACGATAGTGTATTGTGGTGTGTTGAAACCCTGATCAGGGTTTGAACTAGCCCTCGTGTATACTATAGTTTATCTTCTGTCCAATTATCATTTGTCGCTGCTACCAAAATTAATATCGAGGACGCGATGTACTACCAAAATCTGCTGTCTGAATGACTCTTATCTAGGCGGTTTCATTCTCCGTTATCCAATCGAAGAATTAGCCCTCACTCCACAGTCACCAACTACAATATCTAGAATCCCAATTTGTCCATGGAAGGCTGGCTACCACATTATTTGTTTATTTGTTTCCTCCATAGTACACCATTTTTTCAAGCCCCCCAAACGCCAGGAAAAAGAATTTTCTCCCTACTGAAATTTTCTGAAATTCCCTCAAACAACATGGCATTCGGGCGTATTTCCTCTGGAAGACTGAAAAACCCCGGCTGAAGATTTTTGGGACAACGGGAAAGCCCGTGCGCGATCGCTGGCTGTATCCGTTCGATATCAGGAATAGGTCCCAATAAGGAATTTCGATCGAAAACATTCCTCATCACCACTACAAGCGATGCAATGTTCTTCCTTTTGTCCCTTAATTGCAGTTTTCTGAGTCTGTCATCCATACGATCAAAACGCCTTTGATTATTTCTCGTTGTTCTCGCTGTTCCATCAACAAAATTAATTCGGTTGCGCTACTGTTTGCTACCATCTTGCTACCATCTTGCTACCATCTTGCTACCATCTTGCTACCATGCTAGAAATTGTTTGCTAATCATTCTCGTAATCGTCCCATCACCTGTCAGATCTAGATGATCTTTCTCCGAATCAATGATGTCATCTTGCGATTTCGCAAGCCGCTCCAGGGCGTGCAAGATTCAGGAATTGATTAAATAGAGATATATAGTGAGGCTCAATAAATAAGATCTGAGCGAAACATGGCCCAAAAGGGATTTTTATTATTCCTCATCACCAAATACGTTGCTTCCAATGAGTTCCCATGGTTTTGATAATTCATAAAATGATGCTCTTTAGGTTAATATTATTGCTGGCAATAGCATTAAGAGCTCATTCACATAAATCGCTTACGCCATCCGGCATAGCGACAGCCCTGGTCATTGGACTGATACATTCGCTTCCTCCAACAAGTCTGAATCTGGTACTTCTGGTGACATTCTTCCTACTTGGATCCAAGGCTACTAAGTACCAACACGAAAAAAAAGCCCTTTTGACTCAGGTAGAAGGTTCAAAGGCCCAAAATCAAAAGCAAGATGTCCTTGAGGAAACCCGAACCTACGTCCAGGTGCTAGCAAATAGCTTAACAGCCTCGGTTTTCATTCTGATCACATTGATCTTCCCGCTCCAAAATTCACAGCTCGTAGTCTGCCAGGTAGCAGCCGTGGTAAATTATTGTTCAGTAACAGCAGACACCCTGGGATCAGAAATCGGAATTCTCTCCCAGGATGGGGACACAGTGCTCTGCTACAATTGGACTAGAAGAGTTCCAAGAGGCACCAACGGTGGTGTTTCCAAACTCGGTCTACTCGCAGGCCTTGTCGGAAGTTCAATTATCTCTTTCATTTCTGTCCTATATTTCTATTTTTCGAACATACAAGTTCTCACCTTCGGAGTATCGGTCAAACTGTTTGTTTTCTTCACCCTTAGCGGATTGGTGGGCTCCTTAATAGACTCTATTCTAGGTGCATTTCTTCAACAGAGTCTTGTTGATACAAAAACTAACAAAATTGTGGAAGTTCCTGGTGGGGGCTATTACTCAGAAACTTCAAAACGATTGTACCCGAAAGTAGTAGGATCAGATATTCTCAGCAACAACGGAGTCAACATTTTAATGAGTTCTTTGAATTCTATTTTATTTGCAACTCTTTACAGTATCCTTTTTTAATCTAGGACCAGTTGTCTTCTACTTATAACTTACGCGCATCAGAAATGAAAATGAATCCAATATCATCAAACTACTAGAGCAATTTATATAATCCAACCTTTCCCATCATTATATTTCTATCGTCCACAAGCTCATGGTATCCACTATATGGCATTCCAACGGCCAAGTACGAGGATCCACAATGCTCAAACACTTCTAACGATCTTCCGAACCCGGAATAACCTTCTTCATGTTCTCCTACAACCATTAATGTACCATGCGTATGTTTTTCAACTCCCATCTCATCCAAAACAACCTCCAGATCCCCATTCCTTTCGTCATACGTTTTAATTATGCTATTAATATCAATTTTCCAAACTGCACCCTTGCCATCCGAATATCCATCTCCTGCCACCAGTACTTGATTTTCAGTTTGGCCAAAGTGAATACCATTAATTCCGAAAAATGAACCTACTGATTCAGCGCCAGCTCGAGGTCTTATCTTAGAAACTATTGTGAGATTCTCAGAATCCAGGAGATAGAGGTATGCAGCCCCACACAAAATACAAACTCCAGAAGATTTTGATGCCGCCGATACTAATATCCACTCCGCTGATGAATTGTACCTACCGGAGAGAATGAAATTTCGACCATAAAGATTTGATTCTTGTGATCTGATTTTCTGTGGTTTATCGATGTCAGAAAATTCATCTCCTAGTTTCACGGTCTCAGTTAAAGAGTTAATGATACATTGGAGTTTACCCTTCTTAGAAAAGACCAGTACTGACCCAAGTGAATTAACTCCTACCAAAGTATAGCGATCGGTGAATGAGATAGACGTTGCAAATTGATCATACCCATTTGATTGGCGTAGCTCGTTAGGCAGATTATACGAACTGATCTCCAATTGGCAGATATCCAGATACGCTAGGCTTCCGCGGTGTGATAGCATAATATTGCTGAATAGTGCCCCACTTAAAAACTTAAGATATCCTCCTTGGTAAGCATTGTTGTTATCACTATAACATGATCCAATATATAGGTCGTCGAACCCATCGTAATCAAGGTCATGAGTTCCCAAGAGTAATCCTAGTTCCTTCACTCCTTTAGAGCCACCATCAGAATTAGATCTGTGATCATAAATTATGCTAATTAAAACTCCTTCTAGAAATACTTTGACAGTTGATGTTCCAGGTTCGGAGACGACAAGAAATTGCTCTTCTCCTAACTTCCAAGTTGTAATTGACCGGCCAAATCGAGGAGGAAATTTTACTCCAATAGCTGCAGTACTGTCTCGATATGTAAGAAGCTTGGAAAAAGTCATCCCTTCTAGCTCAAGCACATCTTTCATGGGAACAATATAAACGGATCCATCCGATTCATCAAACTCAGCGCCAATAACGAGCGTAGCATCACCGTCCAACGTTTTCAAAGCTTTCAAACTAGACCCAAATTGAGAGTTTCCAATGTAATTCGACAGAAACAGTGGCCCAGATGGCTTGTGGTCGATTTTAAATAACCCTGTATCAGTTGTGGTGGATATCTGTCCGTTCAAATAGCGGTCACTTTCTCGAGAGTAATCTCTATCGAATACCGAGCAAATTTCCCAAGGATTTTTTACTACCTCTGGATTCTCAAACCAGAGATCCAACCCTTTAATACAAATCTGTATTGAATGAACAATCTCACTGATACCACCGTAGTAATAATCTTCCAGAGTTTCAGACAACAGGGGAGACTCCAATGTGAATAGTGAAGAAGATCTTTTGAAAGTAGCTAATTCTCCTTGAAGAGCTGAGAAGCCTCTAAACACACAGAATCGGAGTTCATAATCTGAAAAGAAATAACCCATTGATCTATATATTTCCAAAATGGATTGGTCAGGAATATTCCAGTTTGTGCTATAGAAATTAATCAATTCAAGATTCTGACTATAATCCAAGTTCTGAAACTGTTTTGCTAGCAAGAGAAAGTCACCGCCTGAGTCAAGAAATGCATGAGCCCGAGAATGATTCCCTTCGAATTCAACCTGAGTCAATTCGTCTAAAAGCCCCTGTTTCTTGTAAAGTGAATGCCAGCTGACATCTGCGATTTGATGTGTGAATATTCCGTATAAAAATGCTTTCAACTCCAAGGATTGATCCATATCTTTATAATACCTAACTGCTTGCAGTAAAAATGGAGGCCAGTGTGCCTCTTCTGCCTCTTCTGAATGCCCCATACAATTGTAAAAGGCATCGGGAAAAAATGCTCCTGCCAAATACGAGTTGTAGTGATCTCGTATATCCTCTGGTAGATATTGGTTGACTCTAGCAGCAATTGTCAGATGAACGGCCACGCCAGCACCAAACACGATTTGAATGGCACCGATCAGAATACTTGCGGTTGCTATGATCCCAAACATTTCTTAGAGAAATCAACGGTTATGTTGGATCCTTGAGTCAATATTGCCTCCTTCGTAATTTATCTGGAGACAGACATTCCGGATTTTGGGAAACAAAAATCCACCAGACAATCAATGTACTATTATAGTTCAATATTTGGTGTTAATTAGCGAAACAAAAGCAATCATTTGAAACAAATACCAGTATGAATGAGAGTCTTTTAACTGAGACCAACCATTTTTATATGTAGATCATAAGGTTTAAATATCAATCGTCCGCAAGAGTTTTAATCGACGCATCTTAACGCGTCGATTTAGAGACGATAAATTTCCATACACAATCTAAAGAATTGTTTTCAACAGCCCATCATACTTGGGTCTGATTCTTAAGAGATAGAAGGAAACTGGTAGAGATAGAGGCACTGAATTTTGGAATTAATATAGTAATATCATCATAAATGGGCGAAGAAAATTAAGAAATAAGCAGAAAAATGTGCACAAAGTTACCAGATTGGACTATCGTAGTCTGTGGGGTGTCAAGTCTGCTTTCCCTTTCGATATCCTCTGTGGCTATGGTTCTACAGTTAATGAATTACAGAAAACCATTCGAACAACGTCTGATTATTCGAATCCAATTGCTTGTTCCTTTATTCGCCATATCGTGCTATACGGTTCTGGTAAACTACAAAATAGGAGAGGTGATAGAGCCTTTAAGGGAGATGTATGAAGCTTTCGTTATCTACACGTTTTACAAACTGCTGGTTCTCATGTTGGGTGGAGAAAGATACATTATTCAAAGCTCGACGGATCGGCCGCCATGTTTGCATCCGTTCCCAGGTAGTCTTGTGTTTCGACCTCTTGATTTTTCGGATCCTTCTCAGTTCCTTATGGTCAAAAGATGCATTCTTCAGTATGTCTGGGTGAAACCTTTGATCTATTTGGTAATCATTGTGAGTTCTCTAACGGGATATTATGATGTGAATGATGTGTCGTGGAAAAGTATCTATGTCTGGATCGGATTAGTGTATAACCTGACGGTTACTATCTCGCTCTACTTTTTGGCCATGTTCTGGAAATGTCTATACAACGAACTACGACAATTCAATCCATGGGGAAAGTTTCTATGTGTCAAGCTAATCATTTTTGCATCATATTGGCAAGGCCTTTTCATTGGGGTGTTGAATTGGATGGGGGTTCTCAAATCGGTAGATAATGGGAGTGATGATAAGGAACATCCAGGAACTAACATTGGAATCCAGATTCAAAATGCTCTTCTGTGTCTGGAAATGATATTTTTTGCAATATTGCATTGGAATTCCTTCCCCTATGGAGATTTCACTCGTGATAAACTGCCCGATGCTGCGCGGCTGCGAAGTTTTGTGGCCTTCAAGGACTGGATTTCCATGGGTGATCTTATATACGATCTCAAGATGACTACATTGTATGGAGACATGTATAATTTCCGCGAATTTGACACTGTTGCAAACAACAGAATCCATACACAATCGTCCACTTTCAACCAGAAGATCTACGATGGATTGCGCTACTCATCTGATGGACGAAGATATTGGCTGCCAGACCAAAAAAAGGCTTCCTCAATCGACACAAAACATCACTCGCAACGAAAGCCCTCACAAGGCTCTCTGGTAAAATCTGTCCAACTGTGGGGAGTACTGCCTGACCAATCAACCCCGTTGCTTTCCACAAAGAAACCAAAATACGCAGACTTCGACACCGACCAGAGCTCGCTCGAACGGTATACTGATTCGCTCCACTCGGTTCACGATGAATCTGGTGATATGTTAGATCTCGAAATGCTGCTTCAAAGCAACCCCGACTTTGCCAAAGATGAGAAGCTATACAAACAGGCAAAACGAGTCTACTTGATCCCGTCAAAAATCAACTATCCCGTCGAATTCGATTATACTGCCATTCTGAACACCAAAAAAATGGCCAAATTGCGGTCACAGCTGGCCCAGCAGTCTTCCGAATCACAGCAAGCATAGCAAGTGCAATACAGCAAGCACAGCAAACAAGCATTCTGCTCCCATTATATATATTAGGTAAACAGGCACCGATATTTTACGGTGTACGGATGTTCATATCTTATCGTATTGTTTTTTTCAGGAACATATTTTCTCGGGATACTGATCTGCTGACATTCTGTCACTCTCGCTTACAATATCGGGCCCCAGTTTATTTGTCTGAACATGAGAATCGTAAAGGGCGGCAAACAAACAGCTCTGCAGCCAAATAACAAAGGTTATAATTCTTTCTAATATTGTTGTTTCAATTGTAGAGTTTGGGTTTCGATAAACACATTGAAATGATCTTTTAGAAAGAAATTGGTGATGTGTACCGAGGGTCAATGGTTTCCGCATGTGCCCCTTTATTATTTGGGTAAAAAAAGAATAATCTACTGTGATTGGGTACAGGCTATATGTTCAATGATGTCTATATTGGTCCATCTAGATATGACGATATTAGCTCCGATAGATTGGATCAAAATTTTATCATTGTTCTTGAGCAATTTCATATCCATTACTGGAGCCGTATTGGACACCCATTGTTAAATCAGAAATAATGTATCCATCACACTGTTAGGACCATCTATCGTAATTTGGAAGGAAATAATGATTGACAGATTGCAGTTGATCTACAGACATTACAAGCTATCAATGTTCCCTGTAGGGAATTGAACTTGCGATTATCTGAAATACCCAGTCGATGATTGATTTGGCCAAATATTTACCCATCAAGTAACATTTCAAAGGAGATGAGATTAGAAAAGTCTTTGTCCTCATGAATTTGCAGAAATAGAAAATGCTATAGAACAAGATTATGAAAAATGATTTCCTTCTTCAAAGTCAATTCCAACATCAAACGACTTCTTGTATGGCTATTAGGTGGTTGTTGTGAATTCTATAGGAAACTTTGTTGTTTCGTCCTGTCTCTTTTTCTGAATTCCGTTGTCATCACCTAAAATAGCCCTATATCAAAGTCTTGCACATGTGACTTTCGCAGGAAATTAAGATTTACCTTGAACACCCCAGAAGGCTGTGATTCGCTGCAGGTGTTGCAAGAAACTGACGGGGTTCCAGCGCGGTTGCGTGGGAAGATTTCAAAAATCTATCACGACAAAAAAAAGTCACCCCGCATTATTTTCTTATCCAGTATGACTTGAAAAGTATAAAGCTAAGGCGCGAGGACCTGTTCTGAAAATCGATAATCCTGTAAACAACTCCAAAGACAGTAAGATGCCACGGAAACAAGGTCCACGTAAAAAACAAACAAAGTCGTACGTGATAATTGAAGTGAGGTGAAATGGATACGGTTACTAACAGTTTCTAGATGTCTTAATTGCCGCAAAGTGAAAGTGAGTGAAATATCCAGGAACAGGTCTAAGAACCTCTGCTAACAAATTATAGAAAAAATGCGATGGAAATTTCCCATGCGGACTGTGTGATAAACGTTCATTGTCATGTTGTTATGATGAGGAGGACAAAAGGAGGAAAAAAACTACCCTCTCCTATGTCCAGGCTCTTGAATCTGCGAACATGGACATGTTAAGATTATTGAAACATATAAAGGGACTCTCTTCTAATCCCAAAGAAGTAACTGAAGTGCTGGATAAGGTCATGATTTCTGATGAGGATCCAGGTAGTGTGGTCATAAATATAGATATGAATATCGAAAATTGCAACGATGAGGCCGAGAAGGTCAAAGAAAAGGAACCGAAAAATGAAACAAATCACAATTTGAATCATGTGTTAGTCACTCAAGAAAGCGGATCCTGTTTGGTGATTGGTCCGACAAGCGTCTATAATGATGTCTTTGCGTCGCAGGATCGGGAAACTAATCAAAAGACTCTCGATAGCCCTCCTAACAAGGTTTTCAGTCCTGACCAACTTCAGGAACTCGAAGAATTTAAAAGTAAATACGGCGACTCCTACAAGTTATATTACTTCAAACCTGAAAAGAAATTGAAGTATCTGCCAATTGTTGTCGAATGTGTCACACTTTTTTTCCAGAGGATTTATTCGTCTTCTTTTCTTTTCATTCATAGGGAATCGTTTCTCTATTTCTTTTTGAACAACGAGACCGATTGTGAGTTTGTATCTCAAGAGCTTATATATGCAATTTGTGCTCTAGGAGCAAAATTTTCAGATAAAGAAGATGTCAGCTCACAGGCCGAGTCCTTTTACAGTCTTGCAAAGTATGGTATTTTTGAAAATAGAGAAAGTTGTTTCATTCAAGACTCGCAAATCTGCAAACTTCAAACTTTACTTTGCCTTGCCTTATATGATCTGGGAAGAGGTGACTTCACTAGTTGCTGGTTATTATCCGGGCTGGCGTTCAGAATGGGGTTTGATTTAGGGTTTGAGCTAGATCCTAAACATTGGAACTCAACTGCAATAGACTGTGCACCATCCGCAAGTGATCATCCACAAAAATCATTCATTTCGTCCATTTCTCTCAGAGCATCTGAAAGGCGAGACCTGCTGGAAAACTATCCGTTTGATATCTGTAATGTCCGAAGTCGAATCTACTGGGGATCATTCGTTGCCGACAGATTTATTTCTCTTGTTATGGGTCGCCCATGCACCCTTAAGCTGGCAGATTCCACAATCCCAGATTCGCAAGATATTGGAGATTTGACACATATCGAGGATTATATTTACTATGACGCTAAATCAGGAGGTCGTTCTATTTGTAGAAGTAATGATTGTCTAAAGGTAATCATTTCTCTATATAATATATCCGATGAAATTTTTAATAAGCTGTTAAAGCCTACATCGGAACTTGGAAAGGCGGGTAGACTAGACGTTTTGAATGAATGTAATTTGAAACTGCTTAGATGGAAACATGGTCTGGACAATGTTATTTCTTGGAACAGAAGCATTTTGATGAATTCAGTACACAATGAACTCTGTATGAGTCCCCGTTATACTTATTTCATCATTATGCTCTCTATCAATCGTCCCTTTATATCAACTGCGATACTAAATCGTTCATCTGGTATTGATGTCAGTTCTCTGGCTACAATTTGTGAAGACGTTATCGAAGATCTGCTAATAGTTATCAAAGCGTTAATGTCTGAGAAGACAAATAATGGAATCTTCTCACCCCATCTCTTGTCGGTGTACTCTACAATTGTGGCTATGAGTTGTTTGTTTTGGATGTTCCAACTCACCTCAGGTAACGAAAGAAACATCATTCAATCAAAGATTAACAGATGTTTGAATTTTCTCTGTGAATGTGGCAAGATATGGCCACTTGCGATAAAGCCTGCCAGCATCTTCAAAGAAAGGCTAGAGGCGATGAAGGCTTCTCAACCGAATATCTGTGATGAAAAAATAATGGATGATGAAAACATTGAGGGTGTGACTCAAATGAGCATGGATAGTTATAGACAAATATTATTTCATGACAGCGTTCTCCCGGACTCAACTACGGGAGCGAGCCTATCTGAGGAAGTTCCTGTCGACAACACATTTCCATCAGAGGGTTTTATTCCCAATTTTGACCAAGTTTTTGATTCATTACTGAATCAGTCAGCAACGTCTCCGTTTTTGGTAAGAACTGACTTATCTGATGCCTCTTGGGATATAATGTTTTACGAGACTTATTTTTCACTAAACCAAAATTCAGCATAGTACTAGTTATTTAGAATTTAACAGTTTTTCTCGATTTGAGATTATCTAGTTATTTGGGTCATTGCTTCTATGTTTTTGTGTTGGATATCTTTAAGTAAGAACGTAACATGCCTATTTTTCTCATAAATAGTTAAATTTATATGGAGTTTAATTAACAAGATATTTAGACATCTGAGTCTGAACATATGATGACAGTTTTGATAATTTTGTATCAACAATATTGAAAGATTAGAGGTAAGAATATCCGACATTCCATGTATTCGGCGAGCAATTCTTAAAGGTAGTGGGGAAATTCCCCTTTTGTTGAAACTCAAATAATCAATAGAATATAGATGATGTGCACATGAAGCAGGTGTCTAAAATATGTGTGCGGAAGTACATTTCCGCCAAATTTGGGTGGTGGTTAAGAAAAGTAGAATATTCACACAATTCTAATCGGAAATTTGATAATTTTGAATGTCAGAAGGCTGCAATGCATATTCGATACATAAGTAATTTGGCTTTAAGTTTTATTGTTAATAATATGCGGGGGAATATTAAACTACATGATTTTTTTTCCCTTAAACTCTTGGAAACCTAAGTGTCTCAGATATGCCAATTCTTGTAAGTGATTTTGAATCATTTCTTTTTTGTCAACGACTATGAAATCTGATTAACGGAATTCCTGCCAATTTATGAGGGCAATCACTATTACGTTATTGCATTTCTAAAAACCTCCAGAGCTATTTTAGGTATTCAGCCGCTCTTCCATAACCAAACCTAATACAGTATATAGATGCTTGCTAAAACTTCATTTACTTCTTCTGCTTATAGTTTCAATTCACTAAACCTATGAAATATCATTTGATTTGTTTAGAATTTAACTTATAGTTGAAATTTAGTAATACTGATGTCTGTTTTGAATCTTAATGTCAGGTTTTCTTTTTAAAAAGAAAATATCTTAGAAAAAGGAATATCAAGAAATTGATAAATTGATATATTATATTATAAGAGAAGACTCACAGACAGTAGAAGTTTAGACACAGCTAGTTAGGCTAGTTAGTTCTATACTTTTCGCTATTTAATAGCATCCAGTATCTCCACAATAGCAACTCTCCATATTAGTTATCGAAGAGGCATAGATTTATAGTGGTATTCTGAAATATATTTCTCGATAGTGTCTAACAAACTGTCAAACATAATTTTGTAAGCATTCCCTGAGAAATGCACACCGTCTATTAGTAGTTGGTCAGCCCAAAAATTAGACTGCTGGAATAGAGCATAGAGATCAATTACTGGAACATTTCGCTTCTCAGTTAATTTGATTAATTCGTCACAACATTGTCTATTGATCTTATTACTTTTATATGATCCAGAAATGAGTTCCTGGGGGTGAGATTTGCTCCACGGTTTTTGATCATGCAAGGCTGGAGTTATGACGATTAATATAATTTCTCTAGAGGTAAATTCGAAAATTAGCTCGTCTATGTTCTGAATGTATCTATTCAGTGGAACATGTTGATTATTTCCGGTACCCAGTTTTCTGGCATCATTGGTTCCCAAGAAAATATATGCAATCTTTACACTTTCTGCAAGTGGTTTCATATCATGTTCATATTTTAGTATTCGAGGAAGCAGTCTTAATGCTAATTCGCTATTGTACCCCTTGTATCCTCTTTGGATTATCTGTAATTTCCTGGTATAAACATTAGTTAGAGCTGCGCCTAGAGAGAGTTGGATGGAATCCACATCACCAGGTTGCTGATCAAATGCAAACTCTGTGATAGGGTCTCCAAACAATAAAAACTTATTTAATTGAAATTCAGACATGGTCACTTCTCATCATATTAGAAAGTATTCCCCGAAGAATGTAAGTTTTCTCCTCTGTGATTAAAAAACTTTATTTTATATATATCGGTAGAAGTTGCAAAAAAATGCATAATAATCTTCGACAGTTCGAAAGCTCATTTTTGGTCAGAGTATCTGGATTTGGAAGTTAATAGACAATATCAGTTGACCTTTTGAAGCAGCGACCTTTGCTTTCAAATTATTCCGATTACATATAAGCAGTTTCGCTTAGCTGATTTCGAGAACGGATCAAGATTTTCTATTTTGGGAAGTCTTAATCACTTTTTCTACCTCAAGTAGAGATGCATATTGGCTGTGTCAATATTTATTCTGAATTCTTTGATAAATAGTCTTGCTACCCACCACTACTCACCAAAATTATTTCTCAGTAATTCAACGAAATGACTGTTCCATATGGCGATCCAAGACCTCCCTACCATAGAAAACAGGCATTTGACTTAGATGATGCAGGTTTTGGAATGACAGCAAACTCTCTTGGTCTTGGCTGTGATTTCTTAGGTTTGATTAAGTATTTCAATGGTTACCTATCCGATGCCTCTGGTGAGCCCGTCTTGAAGAAAAACGCAGTTTGCATGCATGAGATTGATAACGGAATTCAATGGAAGCACACAAACTATCGTAGTCCAGACATCTCATCTGTCGTAAGAAACAGAGAATTAGTGATTCATACTGTTGCTACTGTCGCCAATTAGGAATATATGGTTATGCTGATCTTTGACCAAGCTGCAAACTTAAGAATTGACATAGAGCTACAGGTATCTTGTCAACTGTTCCTTCCAATGATAATATAATTTTACCATATGCTACAAGATTGGGTGCTAATTTCCAAGCTCCATATCACCGACATATCTTTTCTTTAAGAGTTGATCCAGCCATTGACGGCTATAGGAAGAACGGTATTGTTTATGAGGATGTATATCCTTATTCATCATCTGATAGGCCAAATCCTTATGGATGCGGGTTTAAGGTGAATCAGACTGTGGTTAAAAATCCAGGTTTTATTGACTGTGTTCTAGCTTCAGGAAGATATCTCAAAATGATAAATCCTAATAAGATTAATCCTGTGACAAAAACGCCAGTGGGTTATAGACTTTGGCACATCACTTCTCAAGGTATCTTAATGAAAGAGGACTCCTATAATGTTAAGAGAGAAATATTTGGTCAACACTCATTCTGGGTTACTAAATATCATGACCAAGAACTTTATGCTGCAGGTGAGTTTACAAATCAATCACAGAATGATACCGGTCTTGCAATTTGGTCCAAAAGAGACGAGAACGTTGAAAATGATGGTTTTGTTCTATGGCATAGCTTCACATTAACACACATTCCTATACCAGAAGACTTCCCAGTTATGCCTGTTGACATGCTTTCTTTGGTGCTTAAACCCTCTGGGGTTTTGAACGTTAACCCTGCATTAGATGTGCCTAGGTCTGCGCAGAGGCATAACAAGTCCACTTTAGTTATGGAGAGATGTTACAGCATGTGAATAACACCACGTAAGTCCTAAATCAAGGTCAATTGGCTTAGAACAGCCGCCGAAGAAATTATTCATAGAAAAGCAGATCAAGATTAAGAAATACTTAATGTTAAATCTCCATAATTATATATTAGTGTAATTACAATATATTCAGCCGACAAATGTATGAAAGTCATCTGTGGTTGACTATCTACAAAGTAATGCATAGATTACCACGCAGTAACAGATACCATGACTTCATATAATCTACGATTATGAAAAAAGAGATAAAAGGAAACTTAGTTAAGTCATCGAGACATAATACAGAGGCGGGACGGGAGCAGAGTCATCAAGTGACTCTAGTGAAGATATTCATGAATCAACAAAGTCTAGAAGTGGTGCTCTAGAGGAAATAGGTTCTAACTATACTACTCAGAAGTCTCTTGGTGACCATTCTCATTTACTGAACATTCTCTGATCCAATTAATGACCGACAGCTTTATCAACATGAATTGTTATTGATCTGTTGTTCTCATTTCATAGAAAAGATTATATGGAATCTTGGACAACCACTACGTAGAACACTGAGGTTAATTATAAAATATATAATGACAATATTCAAGGTGTTTCTGTGATATCACATAAAATTCAACAGAAGCTACTCATATACATCAAGCACTTGGTAGCGATTGATTCTTCCTGCAGCTATCTGATAACTTATTGATATTCTTTGGTCGATGTATTCGTTCTTAGATTCAAACGATCTTTCATCATCCCAATCATATTCACCTTTAGCCTGCTGTTCCTGTATGTACCAGCCTATCCTTTCGGCTCCGTTCCTTGCTCCGTCCAAGTTTGCAGATGCGGGTCCTAGCCTTAATGAAGCCATCTTACCAACATAAAAGAGAGGTAATCCTTC
The DNA here is from genome assembly GCA_030567775.1 of Ogataea nemodendra. NCBI lineage: Eukaryota > Fungi > Ascomycota > Pichiomycetes > Pichiales > Pichiaceae > Ogataea > Ogataea nemodendra. The sequence continues at coordinate 664,052 of JAJLSV010000040.1, forward strand.
TGTCCACTCCAAGTTATCAGTCAAACATGGAAATCCGTTTATATCAGGGCATTCGTATTTTGAAATTATGTTTTGGAGGAATGGTAGTCCTTTAACATCTGCCGATATTCCTGTGGCAAATACAATGTAGTCACAACTTATGTTCTCTTTCGTATTAAGCTCCAACTCCCAGGTCTTTGAAGTTTCATTAAAAGTACTTGTCTCCACAAAGGTATTCTTACGGAGATCAATATTTCCTTGTTGTACGTGCTTCAATAATTTTTTGTGGTATTCTGGATTCATTGATCCTCCTTCTCTTGCATGGTTTATCATGTCTAGTCGTTCTTCATCAGTATCACAGTTATAAAATGATGATTTCATAACATTTTTATATTTGGTAACCCATTCTAGATGAAAATCAAAATGCTTAATTTTTATAGGCCCTCTAATTAGTAGGGTCACTTTACCAATTCCAGCTTGCACAGCGACATCTGCTAATTGAACAGACGTTTGTCCACCACCGACTATAACCAAGTGTGACTTTCTAGGGCATTCTTTTAATTTATTTGGAGGGAAAGGAACGAGTCTGTTGAAAATATGTGTAGTATGACAGCTTTTGAGCAAATCTGCATCTGTAAATGGGGCTATTGGGTAATTGATCCTACCTTTATGTCCAGTTGCTAATATGCAAATTTTACAGCCAAAGATTCCATTTTTTGTCTTGACCACAAAGCCATTGCCAGTTTTACCTAAAACAGAAAGCATTCCATAATCAATGTCCATAACTGTTTCCTTTCTTACAACGTCATTAAGATGATACCTTTCTACTATGCTTCCACAGAAATCTCTGAATAGTTTGGTTCCTGGTCTATAATAATCTTTCCAATCTCTCATATTGACATCAATAAGTCTGCTTTTTAGATGGGAAGTTTCGTCAGTCATCGCAATTTTGCTGCTTTTCTTATTTTTCATCCTTCTTTTTGTTTGATGCTTTGAGTACTCCTGACCAACAACGTTTTGAATTTCTTTCAATTCCTTCTCTCTGTCAGTGAAATGTGCAAAGCTAACCATACCATCAATAGTTGCAGGGTCGGGGTGGAAAAACATGGGAGATCTCAGATGTGGTATTTGGCAGGTATCAAATTGATTATCCCATTGCCCGAGAAATCTATCACTTACTTCATCCAAAACCATTATCTGGTCAACTGAAAAATTATACTGCAAGTACTTGGCTTTGTTGTTTGACCTAAGTAAGTTTACTTTATGTCCTCTCTGACGAAGCCAATAGAATCTCTGGTGTTCATCTTCTGTGTATTGAGATGCAGGGCAATTTTCGCAAAGTCTAGCGGCTACAGCTAGTGCACATGTTCCCCCACCAACAATGATGACATCTCTGAAATTATCGGGATCAATCTCCATGATTTCTATGTTCCTTGATGCTCAGATTAAGGCTACGACGATGAATCTAGATCGACTGAGAAGTTGCTGTATACAGCGATTTATAAGACATTCACAAAGTATTTATGTTTCCACGATAATAACTAGCACGGTTTCAAATTTATCATGTTTATCCTCATAACTACCAGGGTTCTTCAATTTATTTCCCTCTAAATTTTCCTGAATTGTCTCATCGATGATTCTTTTAAGTATAAATCCTCCAAATAAACATCAACTTGAGTCCAGCTTGAGTTCAGACTCTGATTAGGAACAACCATAATGAGAGGATTACAGCCTATATCTCTATTCTAAAACTCATGATGGAAGAACTCAAGAGACCAGACGATTCCGCGTACCCCACAAATAAATCTATCCAAATCAGAGCCGCAGATACAAGATCTCTTATTTCACTGCCATAGAAACATATCGGGCTTAAATTGTAGTCCGTCCAGAATTGCTCCTTTGTCACGTGATATATATAGTATGAAATTTATCACGTGGATGTGCAATCTTTTGGACAAGTATTACATTTCTGGGCTTATCTGTTTGGTTGATTTTCGTGTGCCACCCCGGGTTAGTGCCAGCGCAACTTTGGGCCTGGAACAGAAATTTGACGTCACTCCCTGAGATCACGGCCACAAAGCGCGGGGGCCTCTTAGTGTTGACAGTGTCCCCGCCTTGTGCCGGCGAAGTGGATGTCTAACTTAATTACCAGGGGTAGTATCTGGGAAGGTCCACCGCAGGAGAACAAGCTGGAAGCAATGAGGGAACCGTGAGGGAATTCTTGAGCGATAATAGGCGCTCAGCAGCTTTGCCTGATTAGATTTTTGAAATCAGGCAATCGGAGTTTCATGGTGGGCAACTTGATCTGGCGCGGCAAAGGTCTGGACCTGCCAAATCGCCACTGATAGGAGCAAAGTTGACATGTTTGAGTGTGCCACTACCAGGCGTTGACCCCCTCCACTTACCCCATTAGCGTACAAGATAAAGGTTTTAATAGACTAATGTATGTCGATTCCTCTTTGAGGTCACAAGCAGGTTGGTAGAGTAGAGCATATGGGAATATATGCTTGAAGTTTGAAGAGACAGCCTGACACGATACGGAAACACAATAGAAGACCAAAATAGAGAGGAAAAAGGGTTTTGTTTTGTTTGGTGATTTGCAATAAATTCCCTTGTTCATTATAATCAGTCATTGTGACACCAGCATAACAGTCATATCATGGAAAGTGTCAACAACTTGGGGTCTTCAGGTCCACAGACTCAGAACTCGTCAACTTCTCCCCGGATCAGCACGTCTCAGCTTAACAAACCCATCATCAATCGTCACATTCTTCCGAACCGTTTGCCCTCCACATCAGAGGCATCATTTTCAGAACCGCATTTTGTGACAAGTCCAAAAATGGTACCTGCATCCACAGCTCCTTTTCCTGCCTCAACGCCTGTCACTAGCCCCAGATCATCTTTGGTTCCCACCCTGAACAAGTTCGACTACGTCCCCCATTCGTCGATCTCCTCTACGGCTTCTTCATCCCGATCTAGACGGTCTTCGATGAGCGGGGGACCTTTGAGTCCGGATAATCTCATTGATGTCATGGAAAAGGAGCAAGAGGGAATCGTTTTGAAACTCATGAGGGAAATTCAAAGTCTCAAGGAGGAAAACAAACAATTGAGACAGCAATTATCAAAGTTCATGCCGGCTTCATCCACTGGATCCACCTCCTCCGCCTCTAATTCCTCATCTCTTAGTAGATCCTCAAGTCAGAGACGCTCTACCGTCAGTGGTTCCATCAGCTCAAAAAGATTACCAAGCATATCTACTGTGATCCCGCAGCAGGGTGCCTACAACGATCCCCAGTTTTTGCTCACTCAGTCAATCGATCCCTCCGACTTCAGAACCAATAAGACTAGGAAAAAGACTACCAATTCACCTACTTTTGCTAACTACTCGTTTAGTCCGGTTCCCAGAAGAGATAGTTTTACTAGTGATAAGCTTCTGGAAGACATATCTCCCCTCTGCATCCATGCGAATCATGCAATTAAAAACGATGCACCTTCTGCTGAAAGTGATCAGATCACTTCAACAAAATGAAGCAAATTTGCTCTAGTGCGATGACTCTCAACTCAAATCATAAACCATATCCTAAAGGCGCCAGAAAGTTTCTAATTTAGAATTAATGTGCCTCCAGAAAAAAATTGGCGTTTATTTCACCTGGACTTTCGATTTCTTTGCAAGTATCTGTTATTCCATGGTTTGTATCCAGTCACACCAGAAATTGAATCGAATTGCATTTGACTCAACACAGAAACATATAGAAGCGTACTTATCTAGGGACCTTGGGATCGGGTGTTTTTGATCCCTTTTTAAGTTCCAAATAAGTGAGTTACCCTGTAACAGGCGGTTCTCAATGAGAATAAGTCTGACAACATTAGCCATCGGCTTATTTTTAAGGTCAATCAATGGTTTCTCGGAAAATAACGATGACGAAGATAGAGTGACTTTCATCGATGATGACGACTGTGACCTCGAGGAAGATGATACAGCTTTCGCTGATATTCCAGCCTTTAACGTATCCATCATGGCATCAACCCCATTTCCAGACTGGCTTGCTGCATTCACTGGGATGACAGAGTGGCCTGGTGCTGAACCTCCGTACATACCTCTGGATTTCATTGATGTGACGAAGTTACCTGATATTCCCATTAGAGCTGCTGGTGTATGCCCCTCAGACAGATCCACATGTTCTTTCGATTGTTTCAAGTGCATATCATTTGATGATGCATATACTTGTCCTGTTCTTTCTCAGACCTTTGATGACGGTCCGTCTCCCTTCACTCCTAAGCTTCTTGCTGGTTTGAAACATAAAACTACATTTTTCACAGTTGGAATAAATGTTGTCAGGTACCCTGAGGTTTACCATAAGGTTCAAAAACGTGGACATTTGCTAGCATGTCACACTTGGTCACATAAGTTCCTTCCGGGCTTGACAAATGAACAAATCATCGCTCAACTAGAGTGGTCCATTTGGGCAATGAATGCGACAGGTTCTCACTTGCCCAAGTGGTACAGGCCTCCATATGGAGGAATTGACAACAGAGTTAGGGAGATAGCACGGGCATTTGGTATGCAGGCTGTTCTGTGGGATTATGATTTGTTTGACTGGAAAATGGAGACTACGCCGCCTTCTAGAACTACCGAAGCAATTTACAAAGATGCAAATATGTGGAAAGAGAAGCGTGCAGGTGGACTAATTCTGGAACATGATGCCTTTTTATCCACGGTAAACGCAGCGATAGGGGTACACAATATTATAGGACCTAATCAAATGACTATCGCTCAATGTGTTGATAGTATTGAATATATTAAAACATTTGATTGAGTTGGATGTTTTATGAGAATCTTCTGAAGATGATATTTTTATTTCTACTTGCTTTCTTCTGGTTTATTTTCATTATTATATTCTAACTTTTATACTTTCAGTACTAATTTATATTGGCATTTAACATTTTACTTATTATCTAATGAGAAATCAAGTTATTATGTATATTAACGGTGCCCCTTTACTAGTTGATGGATTCGTTATCCCAGGATAAATTGAATCTTCCATCAGGAACGACATAGTTGTCTAATTTCTCAATCACCTCTTCTGCAGTAGTTGCAACAGCCAAGATCTGGCTGTTCTTCTTGGAGATGAAGCCACACTCGACAGAACGATTCAAGAACTCAACCAAGCTATCGTAGAACCCATCAACATTGAATAAGATGATAGGTTTTTTATGAATTCCCAACTGGGACCATGTGGTTGTTTCCATGAGTTCTTCAAGAGTACCGAATCCACCCGGCATAGCAACGAAGCCACCATCTGCCTCTTGGCCCATCATTCTCTTTCTTGTATGCATGTCAGGGACAATGGTAGTCTTTCCGTAGCTGTCATCCAATGGAGTTTCTCCCTTGTGGTTATCGACGTTATCTTGTATCTTCTTGTTGATGTCGTCAATTGACTCTCCTGGTGTTCTTTCCTTGGAGACCAAAGCGTCGGGGATGATACCATGTACGTATCCGCCATTCGATGCTACTGCCTTTGCAATGAGACCCATCAATCCTGTAGTTCCTCCTCCATATACGAGACCATAGTTTTTAGCTGCCATTAGCTTTCCAAGCTCTGTGGCAGCCTTGGAATATGACTTTTCATTTCCAAATGAAGATCCGCAATAGACACATACGGTTTTATTCGGGGTTGTCATTTTGAACTCTATATATCACCAAATGTTCCCAATCTAACTTTCTATCAATGACTAAGAGTTTCTTCCTTTATAAATTAATTGTATATTGACTTCCTTTGTCTTAAATATTCTTTTAAATCTCTTTATATCCTGTCGTCCTGCTGATTTATGTATTGTATCCGTCTTCTTTGTTTCCTCGCTCCATGTTGCTAAACGCGGCAAGCCTTAAATTCTTATCACTGACCCGGCTGAGGCGAGTTCGATTAACCGATTTGGGATATCGATAAACACCGGAAATTTGGTCGGCCGCAGTGTTCAGGGGTGATCAGTAGGGAGTCGAAGATTCAAATACCTACATTAAGTGAAACCTTTCCTCGGTAATCTACTTGAAATGGGGAAATTGATATAAGATAATGCAAGTTGGTATATATAAAATGGGACCCTATATAGCGGATTGAAGAAAGAGAAATCTCGATACAAGTCTCTTCATTCCTTTTTGAACCAGTTCGACGCCGAATCAGCATTCTTTATTCTCGGTCCAAGAATAGATTGTGTTAACCTCGGTAAGAGATATAGTATATCAAACGTTGGTCCCTCGGAACATGGAATCCAAGGAGTTTAAGCGGAGTTGAAATGCGTTTTATTCAACTGTGGGTCATCCCAGATCCTTAAGATACTTATCAATAATCCTTTCGAAGCCAATAGTGAATGTCAATCCTAAAACTGATTCCCAGTTCCCATTGCACTGGGAAAAATAATCATATTTGTCGTAAATTGTTATCCAGCCAAGTTTAAAGTCGCTAGGCGAATCATCCTGCGGGTGTCTTTGCACCAGACCGTCTCGTGAAATATAAAATACATCATCACCGAAATTCTCATTGTCATCATCAAATGAAACAAAAGTATCATCGTCCCCAGATGAAGAGTCTTTCATAGAAAATCCAGAGAACGAAGACGGCTGGAACGAGCTTCGTTTGGCCAAAACTTTCTTAGTAATTTTGGCTTTCATGTTTCTCTCGCAAGGCCTAAAAAGTCCTAATACACCATCATACCAATTCCTTGCAGAACATTTATCGTCTATAAAATATACCGATCCATCCTTCGATAATTTGACTCCGTCAATCTTGCTCTTAAACATAATCGAACTCTTTTTCTCTTTCAGGGAGCAAACTTTGATATTTTTGTTTTTGAAACAAGACTCCATAATCATATTGTATTTCGTTAGTGATTCGGAGCTTCCATCTAGTCGCATATTAATGGAAACTTCTTTATCTTGGGTGACAGAGTCTACCACCCCATCTTTGTTAACTCGTAACAATCCTGCTCCTCTAATTTCATAGTATCCACCTGATGCATAAGATGACTTTTCAACGCTGAAAACACTCTGCGGTTCTATTCTGCCTTCTCCTGTTTTTGGGTTCATGATTGGATAGCTCTGTTTAGTAAATACCAGTGTAAATCCATTGTTAGAAGCAGAAACATATCTTTTATTCTTTGCACTTGGAAGTTCTAGACTCACGTAATATCCCGATGCATGTCGCAGAAATTTATGTCTATTATCTGGATTTGTAGTGAGATAGAATTCATGCTGATTCAGTTGTAGAACATGGTACTTCCAGAACTTCTGGTTCTTCAAATTCTGGAGAAGCATCTTTTCGCTTCCATCGGAAGGGTTTCCAATGTTACCAACTGACATTCTAGAAACAGACTCTCGCATATCATCACTAAATTCTGATGAATTATGTGCTTCCAATGTATTTCGTGAGCTACGACTGTACCCAGCATCAGAAGCAGGTCTTCTGGAGTTCAAAGTGTCATGGCTGTGTCCTAAGGTACCTCGATATTTCGACTTCGACTTGGTATTAGTGTGATCGTCGTACGAATTGTTGTTATTCATATTAAAAAAATTGATCAAATATCCCTCACAACTATACTGAAATTGAACATAGCTTGCTGATTCTTATGAACCTTTCCGGTGGTTGATGGGTATATTATAGAAATAGCACTGCTAGATCTCCATAGATGATCCAAAACGAAAGTGTATACATCTCTACACCATTTCTGCTCTTGGTGAGTATGCCTTGTTCAGTTCTTCAATTTCGCTTCATTCATGAAAATAACAGTAATACATGTGCTAAGATTGTCTTGCGATTAATAATTCTGAGCCTTAAATACAGTTCCGTACTATTACTAAATTACAAAAGTGAATCCATTGACACAAATCCTGAGCGTTCATCAATCAATTGTTTAACGCTAGCTTGGGATACAGAGTTTTCAGGAAACGAATTATTGAGAGTATTTAATACAATAGTAGACTCGACCGTTCCATCTGCCACAGAAGTCCTATATTCGCCATATACCCTTTTCGCCAATGAAAATGATCTTTCTGAATTTACCGAACTGATATTGACGCTCATGTAGTATCTTAGAAGAATAGGCAACAGGAAATGAGAAGCCTCATATCTTTTCTTATACAATTGGACTACCTCATAAAATGCATCAATAAGATAAGGTATGACTTGTAGTTCATTCAAGGCCTTTTAATTCCCAGATAACGGATCTTGTTCAAAATAATTGCATCTCTCCCACATTGATCCTTCCTGCGCACCCATGTTTATAACCATTTTTATATAGTGCTCCTTTAGTATCTCCTCCTTTAAATTAGGAAAGACCGTAAGCATGAAGTTCCTATAATCACGTACTTCATTGCGAAAAGTTATGCCTCAACTATCTTTTATCCAATTGGAACAGTCACTGAGGGTATCCTTTTGTTCAGAAAGAGACCCAAATTGGTCTTCCTGATCCACAACTTGGTTTAGATATATCGGCTTCAGGTTAAGCAACTTCTCAGCTAGCGCCACATTGTGATCTTGAAATTGGCGTTAGTCATCCATGTTCTCCCTCCTTTTAAAGAATTCAGGATTCAGAAAAGATGCAAAATACAATAACACACTCTCCTCTTCAGTTCTTTCAATGTACTTGTCTAGTTTCGTCTTGGCACCTTAAAACGATAAGAACTATGCTTCCGTTCTCTTTTGTATCCGATCGATGGACATGAGATTTTGTAGGTAAAACACTGAGCACGATCTATTAGTGGACGCAATAATAGTGAAGAACTTAAATGGTTCTAACACTCCAATAATAGCTTCACTTGTCTTGAAATCAGCTTCATGCACATTTTCAAATGTAGGTTCATCTATTTAGGCGTCACAAGTAGAATTAATCACAGGTTTCAGATGAATGAATCGTTTAAGCATGTCATAAATCCCATCCCATCTTGTTGGTGAATACGTTATTAATGTCCCTTTTCTACCAAAGCCCAGTGAATTCACTCGCTCATTCCAGACTTCCTTTATTTTGGCCCTTCGACGTAAAGTGTTTGTGATAGCAATTATTTTCTTAGTAACTTCCAAACTTGTGGCTATAAAAGCCCCCTCTAGTAGTTCCATATCTGTGTTCTGAGCTCCTGAACTTTCATAACAGTCCTGCAATATCGAACATCCATATCCTTCTTCTTCCAGGTCTACATCAGGCAATACCTCTAAATCGCCACAGCTCGATGGCTCTTCGTTAGAAGGGGATGCCCTTACATAGTCACCAATAATCTTTCAGACTTCACCCACGACAAGATCGCATATATGAGCCAAACATCTAATGTAACTACCAAAAGAAGGAAATACATCTTGGCTCAAAAATCCGTCAGTACATCCATAGACATTGCTTCCGTTGTCTGTAACCGTTGAAACCCAAAACTTAGTCAAATGAAAGTCTTCTCCGAACTTTTGCAATAACTGAGCATGAAGATATTTTGTTTTGATATCAATCTTTTGGAAACAAAGAGTAAGGGTCTAAATCTGAAAGTTATTACCCAAGAGAGAGAGATATCGATAAATAGTCAACATCGTTTTTCTTTTTCCAATTGTCTATTTCAAAAGTTCCATCCTTTGAAAACAGCTGTTGAGCCCTTTCTTCAAAATACTGGATCAGATATCCATTCAAGGCACGATTAAGTTCGAGAGTTTGTTCTTTTGTTTTGAGTGGACTCAACTTAGAGGGATCAAATGTGGGATCCCTAGTTAATTGAAGAAACAATCGTTTCAAAAGAGGACTTTGTGAAACTTCAAATGGTATTCCGAAGCTGGCCCCTAATAAGCCCCACAAAGATTCCCATGACTTAATTTCTGGCGTCTTGAGCTCTATAGAGGAAATTTGTGTGGGATTAGTCTGGCGTCTATCGAAAACTGCCAGAAGCTCATCACCGATCAAGTTCATTGTTTCTTCTAATCTAAGAGGGTTGCCTTCTTTTAGTATTCCATGGCTCTTGAAAAGATGCTGATTAGCATCCCTCAAATCATTAGAACTCCTTTTCTTCACGACATGACCACAAATATCAAAAGGTTGCGATGAATTGAGCACCTTATGAACACAATAATGATCGCCACTATCAGTTGATGCAAAATGATCCCAAATAGAATTCATGGATCTTTTGGTTTGACCATTGTCATTTGCATTGTTAGACTTCAGCAAGATGATCGGATAGAAACCTGGAGGAAGAGTTTTGCTGGAGGACAATAATAATGTTTTACGTTACTTTTTAGCATTACCATCGTGATCTTCATATGCCCTTTTTGAAGACATTATGACCAAAACGTTGCAATTCAAACCACTGGAAATGACAAGCTTATCAGGACCACTCAAATATTGCCAACTTAAGATACGTTACGCGTTTGGTTTACTTGTTGTTGATCTGATTAAATAATAATGGGTTTCTTTCGCAATCGTCTATATGCGTCTATCGACGCACAGAGTCGAAATTCTTCAATTATTCTTCGATTTTCAAATTAGATTCTTCAATTTCTCTTCATTTCTCTCAACTCTTCAACCAATTTTTCAATTTTTCTTCATCCTGGTGTACAGGTTTTGAAGTGAAGAAAAATACGTGTACCGTTGAAGAATTGAACAAGCCATAAATTGTGAAACTGTCAGACTATAACTTGTAGTGTAAGGATTTTACCAGCCAATGAAATCACGTATCCAGTATCACATGTGTATAAATGTTATGTTCTTCTGAGTCAACCGCGTGTATTAAACAAGATTAATCCATAGTCCTAGACGAACAAAGTCTGAGTTAATATTCTACTTATGAGTAGTTAGAAAGAACTAGGATATAACCAATGGGATTATATTCTCTAATAACCTATAATATATCTATCGTAATCTTCTGTACGTATAGAATCTTCTGCTGCCCCTCTTACTCTCTGAAGGAGAGTAAGAAGAAAGTATAATGAAGAAAGATGCTTCATCCTTACATAGGTCCGACACACCCTCTCAGTTGGTATCAGATGATTGATAAATTGTTTGACAGAACTTATGGACAACATCTGTAGTAACTGGTTTTGTTAGTATATCAGTTAATTGATCTTTTGTACCAATCTGTTTTAAATAATAACTTTTGTTCAAGTAATTCTCTCTGGCCATTAAGAATCGTATTGCAAGATGCTTGGATTTATTTGAAAATCGCCCATTTCTTATGATGTCACACGTTGACTTGTTGTCGACATATACTGGGAATTCATCCTTGTTTTCTATCTTCAAATAGAGTTTCCCTAGCAAGGCTTTAATTCAAACGATCTCTTTAATTCCTGTATTCAATGCAGCTAATTCAGCTGATGTGGAAGAATCACATATAAATGAATTTGGCTGAGATAACCAGTTTATTGGAATTCCTTTGAACATAATTAAAATTCCTTTAACAGATAAACGAGTTTCAGGGTCCTGAGCAAAATCTGCATCTGTGTACATTTCAAATAACTCTTGTGATTTATTCCCTTTGTTCCACTTATAGTTAATGGATAGATCACATGTGTTATAAAGGTATTTCAGTACTCGGTATAGTTCCTTGAATAAAATTGGATGGAGATGTAATGGAAATTTTGATAAGTAATTTACCGCATAGGTAATGTCAGGTCTAGTCATGGAAGATAAATATAAAATTGCTCCTGTTATTTGCCTGCAAAGTAACGTTAATTTAGTTAAAGTTTCTTCGTTATAGGTAATCTTGTGTTCTTCCTTGGTGAAGTAAAAACCTGGAGTTAATGGGGTTTTGGGAATTTTTCCATTTTTATTTATGTTGAAACGTTCTGCTAGTTCCATAATGTAATCTTTCTGAGATATGGTTATGGATTTAATTTAATGATTACTGTACCTTTTTGGTTTAATATTCATCCCTAGAAAGTTTTGATAACCGTCAGAATTTGGTACAATGACTTTGATGTCGAATTTCGTTTTCAGTGATTTCAACAGCTTTTCAATAAGGTATGGTGTTTTAGCTGTAACAATGAAATCATCAACAAATACACCTAGCAAACATGATAATTTATTGGTTGAATCCAATAAGTAAAATATCGATGGGAATACGTGTTGTATTGAAACGAAACCTTGAGTGTGCAGAAATTTCTTTGATGTTTCATGCCAGAGATGTCCTAATTGTTTCAGTCCATATAAAGCTTTATTGGGCTTGTATAACACCCTCTTACCGGCAGAATTTTGCGGTCGAGGAAGACCTTGAGGAGAGTGTATAAATATGTCGGTATCTAAATCACTGTTGAGATACGCACTTTTAATATCAAGTTGAATGAAATGCCAATGAGCATAAGCAGCATGAGCTAAAATGAATCTAGCTAGGACAGGGCTGAGAGTAGGAGAGTAAGTAGAGTAATAAGTGTGGAGAGACTGTAGGTCACCACGAGCAACAAGACGGGCTTTCATAGCACCATTACGTTTGACTGCAAACACCCAATGAGCTCCAGCAGTGTTATTTCGGTAAAGAGTGTGAAATTCTTCAGGTGATACAATAATGGCTTTTGGTACCCAAGTGTGTAAATCTTGTAAAGAAGAAAGTTCTGCCGCAATGGAGGTTTGCCAATTGATTTCTTGAAAAGTAATAGTCAAATTATAAAATGGGGGTAGGTAATGACTTAAAATGTTGTGTTTTAACAAGTTCACCCTCTAACATGTTATCATGAGATTTGGGTATCATAATAAGTCCTCTATATACTTGATCAGATATCCCCACATATACTCCAACACGACCACGGGTAACTGTTTTGTTTGTTGGGTCTCGTTGATGTAGCACTACTAGTTCACCAAAGATTTTAGTGTGTTTTAGATTGAGTGGTGACAATCCTATTTTCATCGCTGGAGATGTTTTGATCTTAGAATTGTATAGATGATTCTGTATGGATACTGAGTATTGGATTGCTTCAGGCCAATAATAGCTAGGCATTTTTCCGGCTAATAGCACTGTTCTGCAATCATTTAATAATGTTAGGTTTAAACGTTCGGCA